>CATIWQ010337270.1:0-27901 GCA_949673415.1 Euphorbia schlechtendalii | reverse complement strand
GTAATGATGAAATAATTATATTTTCTTAAGATCACTACATATAGTAAAAATATTAAAATCATAATGAAGCACAATTTGATCTAATTAAGATATTTTCTATAAGTCGAATCATACACGCATGCATTCAACTAATCCAACAATTAGATTGAGCTGAAAATAAAGTATTAATTAAGGGGAAAAGATGTTTTATTTTGCTAAAAATAGTTAATTTAAAACACATTAAGTTTCTCTTATGAGTTGGTCCATTGACACATTTATCCATTTTTTGAAAGAAATAAATTTTTTAAATTATGATAACATATTATACTATTTATTTATTGAAAAGGAGAATTATCCATAAGGTAACAGATGTTAATAATAACTACGGAAAGTAGCAGTCATAGTGACTGTAAATTTTGTCGTGTTAGAAATTCAATCAATTAACCAAACAAACCAACTACCCTTTTGTTGCTGTTACTAAAATTCTCTATTTAATTCTATAAGTCTTTGGCATTTTGGTCTGAATAAATTACAATAAAAATAATAGTGACATGTAGCCATTTTGATATTTATAGACCAATCACAGCTGCCCATTTGCCTTCAAGACTTTGTCCATTTTTGTTAGGCTAAAGTCAGAGATGTTTGTTTGTTAGTTTATTTAACTAGCAAATTGAAATTGGGTGACGACAACAATTAGGATAAGGTGCTTGCTTCCTCCTACAAGCTAACTCGATAGAGACTTCAAGATTGAGACTATTGCACTATTGCGAGCAATGAAAATTTACCAGTAAAACGACTTTTTTTTATGCTTTATAAACCTTTATTTTTTGTATATATTAGCCCCGTTTGTCAACGATGTTGTTGTTGATGTTATTGTTACCCTTTGCTGATGCAGTTTGTTGTTGTTGTTTGTTGTTGCGGTTTCATGATACGGTTCGTTGTTGCGGTTTGCTGTTGTGGTTATTAATTAATCTGTAATTAGTGTTTGGTAAAAATATAACTTACAGTTGATGTTAGATTTGTTATAATGACTAAAATGAAAATGATAATTAATCAATTATAAAAAAATAAAGTTTCAAAGTAAAATAAAAAAATCAAGTGAAAGTTATTTAAGATAAAAAAATTCAAATCTCAAAAGAACTTTTTAAAAAGTTCCATTTTGATTAGATTTGAAAAAAGAAGTTAATACCTTATAAAAAGAAACATCGACATATTTTTTATACTTTATCAAAACTTTACAAATATTAATTATCTCATTTTCTTTTTTAAATAGAAAAATGAGTTTTTGATGAAGCTACCAAACAGACTCGTTATATATAATAGTTATTGATTTGCTCTTTGTAAAATAAAGAATATGTTACTATTTCAAGCATTCTAGTGTAGAATCGTTGTTAATAAATTGCATATCACAATAATTACATAGATAAAATGAACCAACCAATTATACCACATGACATAAAAATGTGTTTTTCTGAAAATTTATGTTTTTGGGTTTAACATTTTTATCTTGCATAATATTACTATTTGCATAATGTGATGTGAAAGCATCTTACACTCATGCAAGTTCTGGATAAAGGTTGTACTCCAAGGCAGGGACGGCGGCTGAGGCACCGGCCACACATCATCACCGAACACTAAACACCAACCTTGCCTTTTGGAATTTCCCTCCTTTCCCAAAACCACCGACTTCACCAAGGTACAAGAGGAGACCCTTATTACTTGGGCTTCTTATTAGCGGGCAAAATAATAACAAATCTAGCCCAATCTAAACTTGTGGTGTCCATGTTTTATTAAAGTTATTAATTACCTGGCCCTTATCTTCAACATTTTTTTTCTTATTGGACAGCGCATCACTGTCCTATATTTAACTTTTTAACTAGAAAAATATTTTAAAATATGTGTTATAACTATTCGATGTAGGTTATGGTGACTTTATTTTTAATAAAGTAAGTATTACTTTACCTTTCATCATTATTGGATCAATTTTCATACCATTGATCCAATAGTAATAAGAGGTAAAATAATAGAGATTTTATTTTTGATAAAATCACCGTAGAATCTATCTAACTATTCATCTCACATAAACTAAAAAAGCAACAAAAAAAAACATAGTTTTCTAAAAAGTATGAATTTAATTGATTAAAAAAACTTAAAAGAAAGTGAATTGATAGAATAAATTGAATTTACGTTATTTTTGTAGAAAAATAATTTTCAAATATAGTAAAAATGGAAGTAAGTTTTGAGACTTTAGGTTATGCTAAACGACACACACGATCAGTATAGCACTACAGCTAATTTATCTGCCGTCGGATCACAACAAATAATATCTTAAAAAGAAATTCATTTATTAAAACTAAAATAAATACAAATGGTTCTCACGCGCGATGATTGCAGTGGAGCACAATACCCGTATAATTTGGTGGTCTCACAATTACTATTTCAATAATAGAACGATTAACGCGCCTAATCAATCGCGTGGGTAAAAGAGAGAGAACTGCATCTGGGTGAGTGGACTTTGTCGTAATTGCCTGCGAGCGAGACCTGGCTCTCTTATCGTGATCAAGAGAAGGACACAAATCATGCCCTTCTCGGATAAGTGCATAAATCAACCATGCTCCTCCTCCTGATTTCTCCTGCTACTACTCGGATCGTGAGTCGGTTTACTCGTTTTCTCCGGCCTTAGATCTCAGCGTTACGATTTGGTGAGTGAATCTCGTTTTTTTCTTGTTCCGATAACCTTTGTTGTTTCAGATCTGTTGAGTTTGGCTAAAGATTTGGTTGTTTGTATCGATTTGTGTATATTTTTTCGTTTTTGTTGCTTTAGGCATGATATTTGAACTGTTTACGATTACTTGGTTTTCTGTTTAATTAGGTTTTCAAACATACAAGATACGATGGACCCGATGGATATTGTTGGTAAATCAAAGGAGGATGCCTCGCTTCCTAAAGGTGAAATAAATAATGGTTATGTTTACATATTTTGTTAAATTGTGGGACTATTGCCTTGTTTTATTGGCTTAGGCATGTATCTCTACTAATTTTTTTTTGTTGGATTAGGGTTTCTTGATGTTTGACATTTTCAACTGTTTGTTGTGCTCAATGATATCAATCTGTAGGTGGGATGATTTGAAAATAATTTCAAATGTTTCGGATTATAATCAATGCTGTTGTGATTGTTGAATTTGACTTTTCGGGATGACATGTTAATCTTCTTAATTACTATGTGCAAGAAAAGGAGGTCATGCATTTTAAGTTGCAGTAATGTTACTGTTATGGGGTTGGCAAATACTTGAACCAATTTCTAACTGCACAATACAAACAATCTCATGTGAATGAGCCTTGGATGCTTCTAGAGCAATTTATCTTTGGACCATGGACGGATACCTTAGTGTGACTGAGGTGAGGGCTTACATTTTTATGTGTATAGACTATAGATTGGTCAGTACCAGATCCAGTGAGAGGATTTTTCTGTTTTCTCGGGGAGGGTTTAGACATATTAGCACTATCTAAAGCTATAGAAAGGAAATGCGAACATAGCAATTTGGTCTTCATGTCAAGGAAGAGTATAAATAGTGACTGTTTTAGCTGAAGGCTGTATTATGTTGGTTGTTTTGTATAGGTTGCTGCAAGAATAACAATAATTGAGTTATGTAAGCTGGAAGCTGTGGTCTCTAGAGGTCCCAGGTTTGAGTCACATCTTGGGCGGGTTGGGGATTTTTCTGCCTGATGAGTATTCCAAATGCTCTTGCTTAATGTTTTTACTATACAACCTTTGGCTTGAAGAGTGTATTATAGTCAGTCATGGCCTAATCATTGGCAGTCATCTTGGGCTTGTTTCTTATAGTGAAGGTTTAATTCATGATGACTGATTTGTTAGTGGTGCATCTATTCCTTTTACCTCACAGATCAATTGATGTTCCCTCCCTCATGGTTTATGCATTTAGTATGATGTGCTATATTAATATTTGCTCTTTAAATATGCTTGAGCTTGACACAAATTTCTTAATAATCCTTTTTATAACTTCAGCTGATTGACTTATGTTAAGTGATTTTCTTTTTCAGCAACAATGACAAAAATTATTAAAGAGATGCTACCTCCTGATGTACGTGTTGCAAGAGATACCCAAGATCTTTTAATAGAATGTTGTGTAGGTGAGTTTTGTAACTGAATTTTTGCCTTTACCATATAATCAGAATCATGTCTGTTATTATATTTGTTGTGAAGTGCCTCACTGAGCTTTAATATGCAGATAAACAAAAATCCTTCTAGTAACATAATCCTCTAATTATGGTTTAAAGACTCTTTCAGGGTGGTGGTCGCAAATTCGCACAATTTTTTAATAATTATATTTAAATTTTATACTTGTAATTACAGAAGACCCTTTGTGCGGATTTGATTTGTGCAAGCTACATTAATTTTTCAAATTAATAATATTATGAACCAACCATGGTTTGTGAGTCCATGGGCTGCAGAAGACCATAATCAGTATGATAGCTAAGCTTTTCAGAGTTGGTATTTGGCAAGAATGCAAAGAAAGAGAGACAAATGCAGTAATCTAAATTGTCTTTTTTACAGATTATTGTTTTTACTTCTTAGGCCTTTTATATTCGCTACAAAAATTTTATTGCATAAAATTCAAGTGTTATAATATGACATTTAGTAAGAAAATATATGATCATCAATTTGTCTGATATTTTTAAGGGCTCTAGAGCTGTTTTATGTTCTTGTTTATACGTATTCAATTCTGTTTTAAGCTCTTTAAGTTCCATTATTGGTGGTTTATATTTTAGCATGAAGACTAAGCTGTGTTTAGCTTTATCATAAATGTGGAATGTGCAATTTGTATTTTACTAATCATGGAATTTTCTCTTCTCAGAGTTTATAAATCTCGTATCATCAGAGTCCAATGAAGTATGCGGTAGAGAGGATAAGCGTACAATTGCACCTGAGCATGTACTCAAGGCATTAGAGGTTTGACTAAGTAAAACTTTAATTTTAAACATCACTCTTCCCTTTTCTTCTCGTAGTATATGACCATTTGAAGCTTCAGTTGACATAAATTCTTGCTTAAGATCTTGTATCAAAACTCCATCTTGCATTTTGGTACCATTCTTAAGTATACTGTTTTAGTTTTGATTTCTGCTAACTTGATTTTTTTGTTCATTTTCTTTTCTGTTCAATGCCCGAGTCATTTAAGTGTAGGAGGTTGGGTAATAGGAACTTAAGATATGCATTAATTCAGAGGTTACATGAATCACCTTGCTTTTTTCTTGGTCCTTTGATTGCATGTCCATTTGCATCTAGTTGGTGAACTTGTTTAATTTCTATGTCCTTTATTATTTCATTATTATATCTTTGTATATTCTACAAAACTACATTTGTACATTTATTTTTTTTGGAGTCTCAGGCACTGTACCAACATGTTTTTTACATCAATTTTTACAAAATACTACTTCTTAATCTACTTTAAGAATGCTCAAATCAAATTACCGTGATTCAAGCATCACTTATTTATTTGGAACGTTTGTATTATTTCATTGTGGTGTACCAGGTTCTTGGATTTGGGGAGTACATTGAGGAAGTTTATGCAGCATATGAGCAACACAAGATTGAGACTATGGTAAATCACAATTTTTGTCATGGCCCTTGTCTTTTCATTTCTGATGTGAAAATGTATTTGGAAACTGCGATTAAACCATTCATACCTCTCTTGATGATGTTGCTGGTTTTTGTCACTAGGGATCCTCCCACAGAGTTCTTTATTTTCATGTTTTAGCCATATGAAAATAAGTTTGGGAGTGTGGATGGACATTATTTCCTGACAATGAATACATCTGCTTTTGGCTTGCAGCAGGACTCTTTAAAAGGTGGAAAATGGAGCAATGGAGCCGAAATGACCGAAGAACAAGCAGCAGCAGAACAGCAAAGGATGTTTGCCGAGGCAAGAGCAAGAATGAACGGAGGGTCCATTGCGCCAAAGCAACCAGATACAGATCGAAGTTTAGAAAGCTAACTGTAGGGATTTTATTATGTTTTATTAAACCGTAGGCAAGCATATCTTTGACTCTTATAATTTGTGCATCTAATCGCCTTTTACAAGATATAGCGTAGGAAAGTCAATTGGCAGGTGCAACTAGCCTATTATGTGGACATGCACTTCAATTTGTACTTCCAACTTATGGATCATGTCTATAATTTAATGTAATTAGTGCTATTTCCTTCCAAATCCTTCTCCTTGTCCATTTTAGAAGCGATGCGTATTTTATTATTATTGAATGACGTAATGAAGTGGTGGTTTGTAGATTAGTGAAATGTGACTCATCAAAGTGGTTAATGTCTAGAACCCAACATGGATGAGGTCAGGCTCAGGCACGGGCACGGGCACGGGCACGTTTGAAGCCAGACAATGTAGGGAACAAAATGGTTCAGTTAGATGTTGGTAGCACGAGTGTGTTGGGATTGGGTTGTTTTAAATTTTACTGGTTTTGGATTCAAGTCAAAAGAGTCAGTCAAGAGCAAGTGTGTGCCCCACAAGAAAGTGAGACTACACCCTCATTGTCTCCTTTGATTCCTTTCTTTTATATATTCTCTCTTACTCCAAAAAAAAATCAGTTTTTGTGTGGGACAACCTTGGTCAGGATTCTCTTGCTCCACAACACCAACACTATAAGGTTGCCTGCGTTTGTTCGTTACTTTTGATTTCTCAAGCTCAAAAAACACTAGCAATGGCTAAAACCACCTCTCATCAGCAACAAGACTCCTCTTCCTCTTCAAAGCGACACTTCCACTGGACCAAAAAGATCGGGGCTGAAAACGACGAAGCTCCTCCCACCTTCAAGTCCTCAGAAGAAGAAAAGAAAGAGAACAGCAGAAAGCATGGTGCTCCTTTGACTCCAAAGAAGAAACTCCCAGCAGTTGCAGTCGCAAGACTTCGCTCTGTTCTCTCTGCATTTGGTAAGAACCGGTCTAATCTTCCATTCGGGTTGGGACCCAGAGTTGTGGGAACCCTTTTCGGTTACCGGCGCGGTCATGTTCATTTCGCATTCCAAAGAGATGCAAGTTCACCCCCAGCTTTTCTCATAGAACTCGCAACACCAATTAGTGGGTTGGTTAGGGAAATGGCATCTGGTCTAGTGAGGATTGCATTGGAATGCGACAAAGTAAGAGAAGACAAGGAAATGAAAGCTGTTGTTAAACTGCTTGAAGAACCAGTCTGGAGGACTTACTGTAATGGCAAGAAATGTGGGTATGGAACAAGAAGAGAATGTGGGGCTAAAGACCTCAAGATTTTGAAAGCTGTAGAACCCATTTCAATGGGGGCTGGTGTTTTACCAGGAATCGATTCGGATTCTGAAATCATGTATATGAGAGCTAAGTTTGAAAGAATTGTTGGGTCTAGAGATTCTGAAGCTTTCTACATGATGAATCCTGACAGCAATGGAGCTCCTGAGCTTAGTGTTTATTTACTTAGAGTTTAAAATGGTAATTAAACTCTGGATAGCAATTAAGGCGGTGGGATTACTTTGTTTAATTAGCTCTTCAAAACCCATGGAAATGGAGGTCTGGTTCAATTTTCTGTTTGTTTCCTGAGAAAATCTGCTGAGGGAATCATTTGTATTTTGATAAGTAATAGGTGGAGGGGGCAAATACAGTAGAAAGTGATGGGATATATGGGTCATTAAGGTGTATATGCTTATATTTTTTTATTCGTCCTTTTAATCCTTTTGTAAGTGGTGAGACAAAGGGGGCTAATGTAATCATTTATGTCTTCTCATTTTGTTTAACATCTTTCACACTCATTTCTTCTTGGAATATCTAATTTTAATTGGAATTTATCGAATATGGTTGCTCTTTGTGTGCTCAAAATAACAATTCGAGCTGCAAATAATTTGATTCAGTTCGAGTACTTATTTTTTTGTACTTTTTCCCTGCGACTTAGATACATTTGTTGATATTAGAAACACAATAACTGCTAGATTTCTACAATACGTTTTTATTAAATAATTAATGAGTTAATTATGTTCAGGTTTAGGCTACGTTGATTTTGTCTTTAAACCTCTTATCACCATTGGATCAATCTTCACACCACTAATCCAATGATGATAACTGGCAAAGTAATGAAAACTTTATTTTTGATAAAAAAAATCATAAAACCTACCTTCTGTTCAAATTATACATCACATAATAGAATATTTTAGACTTTGGTCTAAAGTGCAGTATGCTTGAATGATTGCAAAAATAATGTGTGGAATGATCCCAAGAAATTTTATTAAGGGCTAATGATAGAATTCATTGAAAAAAGAAGAAAAGAGTAAAGAACAAATTAATAAAAGATAGAATAAAATTGTCTGACAGGTGAAATGAGGCTTTGTCATTAGTTGACTGCTTTTTGTTACAGCTAAATCTTAAAGCTTCACTGTTAATTTCTTGTTGTCTGAATGCCGTTATCCATTTTCACATAGATGCTTTTGGCTTATCTTTGAACACCCAATCATTAATGAATAGTATTAGATGAATGTATGATTCCAGGTTGCACTAGGAAAAACTTCTTTTCAGCACTTTTTTTTAAAAGAATCAGATAAAATGAAGGAAACAACAACCTCAAACTTGCCCTGGTTCTATTTTGATAATTTGGGTCTCTTTTCTTTTCTCCTAGTTTGGAGGCTTTAATTAGCACTAACCATCTTTTTTATTTTGAAACAACAAAGCAATCAGTTGAGCATATACACAGAAATCGAGGTCTTGTTTTTGCATCATCTACTTGTAATTCTTCAAAATATTCAAAAGTTATTTCATATATCAAAAATCAAAATGAAAAGCAAAATGGTCACACTTGCTTTAATTACATAAAAAAATATACCACAATTACATCATGGAAAGAAGTACAAATTGTCATGCCAATAGAGTTAATGGCTATAATTTAGTTAACTTTATTTCCTTTTAGCACAGAAATGAAGGCACAAGTCTCAACAAAATCAAAACAACAATAAAAAAAAAAAAACAATTCCCGCTACATAGAAGAAAAAAATGAACAACATAAATTTGAAATAAACTTTGAATACAAAAAGAAAGAAGACGGTATAAAAAGGAATAAAAGGAAAGGGGCATGGTATGTTAAGGCTGCATATAAGAGGATATAGATTATATAGCATATCACACTTTTACCATAATGGATTTGCATACTTCCCCATGTCAGCAAAGTGATATCCTTATCATCTTGCAGTTAAATCATTATTTTACGGACAGACAATGCTCATTTTTACACAGTTACTTTCTCAGTTTCTGCGGACACTTCTGAATTAGTGGAATTCTCCATTTTCTATTAACAAATCATAAATTAGCTAAACAACTCTTGTATCCTGAAAGGCACTGTTATACATATCTTGCCTACTTCAGATTTTCAGGGCCTTTGACGAGCAAAACCTGGCTGATTCACAAAATGTATTCCATTTCCATATTAGAATTAAACCGAAACTCGAATACATTAACATAAACTCATTGAACATTAGTTTACCTGAAGCAGCATGATTAACATAAACTCATTGAACATTAGTTTACCTGAAGCAGCATGGAGGGGGCCTCTGTAGTTACATGGCTTCTGGTTTTTCTTCCATAAGCGGAAGGGCTATTGGCTGTTGTAATGTCGCAAAAGCTTCTTTTCTTTGCTGTTGAAACTGGCGATTTAAACCGCTGGCTCAGACTCATCAATTCACCACCACTTGATTCCTTTGTTCCTTTTTCTGCAAGGAACCCTTTCTCACTCTTCCGAGAAAGTTCGCGAATCTGGTCATCCTTTTGCTTTATCTGTAAAGCATTATCCTTTTTCATTCTCTCGATCTCGGCCTCTAGTGTTTTCACTTTCTGGTGAAGCTCTTTAACTGCTTCATCTCCTCCCTTTCTCGTGGATTCAGGTGTGAAGCAATTCCCGCCTAAAAACGAAGTCTTTGTCTTTCTTTTTTCGATTGGTTGTGAAGTTGTTGGAGAGGCTTTTGCAGCCATGGATTGTGCTTGGGCTGTTAGTAGTTTCTGTTGCTGTTTCGCTAATTGTACTCTCAATTCGCGATTCTCTTTCTGCAATTTGAGCAATAGTTTGGACTGATCAACACCAGATTCCAGTAATTGTAGTTGTAATAGTTCCACATTTGCTTCACATCCCTGAAAAAAAAAATCCCCAAATGAATAATACAAACAATTGATACAAAATGGCCTAGTTGAGAAACGAAAAAAGTCGAAACCTTAGTTCGGATTTCCTTGGCTCTATCAGCCCAATGCAAAGTGTTTTGAGTTTCGCCAAATGAGAGATTGGTTGGACTGATATTTGCTATCATGACAGTGTTGCAAGCTCCTCCTAGTGAGTCCTTGAGCAACTGAGTGAGCTTCGAGTTTCGGTATGGGATGTGCTTTTTACCCTCAACAAGGGCATTGATGCAGCTGCTCAACGCGAGTAATGATCGGTTTATGTTTGCACCCTCAAGTGATCTAAGCGTTGTTTGGTCAGTTGCTAGGGCTCTTTCTGAGCCTGCTAGATCTATCAGTGAGAGCTTCCCCGCTCTTTTCACAACATTCCCCGAACCATCCTTAACTCGGTATTCAACAGCAACCTGAAATAACCATATCTTTCGTGAAACGAAAACAAAGAAATATATGAATTCGATTCTAGAATATTTGAGAGTTTTTGTTACCTGTAGAATAGCGTGTGATCGTGAAGATGTCTCGTTGGCACGTGTTGGCTCGGTGGTTCGGTTTTGGTTACCTCTTTGAAGCAATGCCATCACCTAAAACAAACAAATGAAAAAACATTACTACTTGCCTTATCAAATTCTACAAAAATTTCAAAATTTATCATTTGCAGAAGGTGGAAATTTTACTTCATCTGTGGAATAAGCTCTGTACTGAGTTAGACCGGCTGCTATGATTCCCTGTTGTATTGATATTATAGTCATTGAACTTGATCACGTCTAAATGTGCTAGATCCATCAAAAGTAACACAAATTTTGAGTAATATAATGAATGTAGACCTGTTTATCCTCTCTAAGCACCAGAGGCCTGCCAGGAGAGAGCAAATCTCTGACAGTTTCGTTATAAACCTCGAGATATGAAAGATGAACCACATGATTTCCATGTCTAATCTTGGTGAAAAGATCTCTGACTGCCAAAACCATAACTCCTGGATTCTCTACTGTTCCTAACATTGTATAAGTTTTCCCAGCTCCTGTAGCTCCATAGCAGAATACTGATCCATTTCTTCCTTGCAACACTGCTTCCACAAGTTCTGCTGTCCTGAAATCCAATCCATTTTCAAACCCATTTTGGTCAATTCATCAGCCAAACACATGCCTAACAAATAACAACGCGATAGAAATTCATGGTTTTGAGAGACTCTCGTGGTGGAGTAAACTTGTTGTTGAGAAGTGGAATCTGGAAATGAAGCATCATAGGTGAAATGGCGGCCACGTAGCCTTTTTAGCCTGAGATAATCATTTTCAGAAGCAAACTCAGTTAAATAAACATCTTTCCCGTTAACAATTTTCACACAGCAACGCAGACCAGACTCCTTCTCCTTCTTGGAAATTGGCCTAACTCTAACAAACACCAAAACCCTACTTCCGTCCATCTCAATTTTCTCTGAAACAGCCTCCAACTTTTCAATTTCCTGCAATTTTTTGCCCACGAGAAGCCCTCTTGGCTCCGTTTGTGGCACTGAAAGCTTCCTCGCCACAGCATTGGAACCACTCGCCCTTCTCGCGCATGAAGAAAACCCGATTACCCGATCCGTACCCATCACAAGATTCTCCTTAGCATCATCCTCCGTAGGTGGCCGAGGGAGAACATATGTTTTTGTGACGGTAAAATTAGGGTTCAAATTGGGCACCAATTGATGCATTGTGTTCTCTCTCATTACATTTCCGTGCTCTGAATTTTCTGTTTCTTTGAATTCTTTTTTGCAAGAATTGAGGAGACCCACTCTTGAATGATGAGTCGAAAATCGATTCTCCTCTGGTTTTGGGGATTGATTCCTCAGAGCCATAGAAGCTTTCTTTTGCTGCTCATATAATAGAGTTAAGGCTTTCATCTTTTCTTTCAATCCATGATGGGGGTTTCTGAATTGATCGCTTAAATACCTTTGTTCGTGATCTGATCTCGTTCTTGTGCTTTGACCTGGGTCATTGTGTTCGTGATAGTTGATTTTGGACCTGGTTGAAACTACTGGCATAATTTTAGTTTTCCCGCTTTGAACATGCCCTAGAAAATATATAATTTTCTCTCCAGCCCAGTGGGGTTGACTTTTCAAAACTTCAAGAAAGTTGTAAAATTTTCTCTGAGAAGTTAAGGAAATGGTGTACTGTTGAATTGCAGCTTGAAGAGAAACAGAAAGAGGGGGGATTTAGTTTGGGAGATCAGAGCTATTGGATTTCGAGGCAGATCGGACGGTTGGTAATGTAGCGGGGAAGGGTCGTTTTTGAACTATGGTCCGAGGTTTCTATTGTCACTTCAAGTTTTGATTTTGCCACTCTACTGATATCCAAGTTGTCAGCGGAGATCATGATATTAATGAGAGTGGAAATCGTAAGAATTGGAGGGGTGACAGTGTTGATATTTGAAACCAGGAACTTTAAATGATTGCAACGGTCACATTCTTGATTGCCCCCAGCAGTGGGCTAAAGAAGCTGTAGGTCCCATTAAATTTTATTTTTTAATAATGTTACTAGGGTTTGAATTCTCCAAAAATATTTGAACGAAATATTTGGACAAATAATATCTATCAATTTAATTTTACGGGTTAGAATCTAATACAATTCTCTCACTTCCTTTTCAATACCTGATTCTATACTCCTTTCATTTCATAATCCATATCGTTTCAAGGTTATTTATCAGAATCAGAATCGTATTAATTAAAACAATAAAAATAATTATTTATTATTATGATTTTTATTAATTTGATAATTGATTGAATATATTATTATTTTTATTATTTTTAATATACATTAAATAAGAGATAAATGATAAAATATTTAGAAATGTACATTGATTTTCGAACACTTGTTATAAATTTTTTTTAAAATCCTTAAATGACGGTTACGAAAAAATGAGAGAATAATAAAGTTTATATGGATAAAAAATAAAGTTAATTTATTAACATATACTTTTCAAATTAAAAATGTCAGTATCACAACCATGACACATCCAATTAATTAAACCCAAAATACATAGTAAAACATCTCATCTCTTTATTTTTTTTCCTTTTCTTTTCTTTATTAGAAGAAAGTGTATATTTTCTTTTTTTCTATAATAAAATAATATTAATCTTAGTTAATAATCATGGTATATGATGAACTGATAATAAGAAGCAGCCATTAATTGAGAAAGATAATGTTATAAATTATAAACTAAAGTTTTTAATTCTTGACCAAAAAGTAGGGATGAAAACGGAGTTTAATGGAAAGGGTGATGCATTCTTCGTCTCCATACCCATTAAGGTTTCGGGAAAAAAATATTTTCCATATCCATATCCATGTCCATTAAGGATTCGGGGATAATTTTTCCTTTATTTTCTTATCAGGGATTCTCCATCGGGTATCGGGTATTCTCCATTTCCCCATTAAAATTATTAATATGTAAAAATTTTCAAAGTTTCATATAATAAAATTTTTGAATCATTACTTAAAAATATTATTTGACTAAATTGTTTCAATATTTAATGCTAAATAAATTTGAGGTCTTAATATATAATTTAAAAAGTCTATCACATTAAATAATCAATTCTAACAAAATAAACATCAAACTTGAGATGCAATGTTTAACATTCAAAATAAGAGTATAGATAAAAACATCAAAATCAATAATATTTTATTCAATTACACATTGTTCTTCCATTTATTTACATAACCTTTAGGGTTACAAGGTTTGTAAAATTAAAAAAAAGACTTGGAATAAGTCCATTCCCATATGCCATATAATATAAACTATAATTTTTATAAAAAAATAGAAAATATTTGGAGGTTTTGGGAATAATTCGAGAAATATTTGAGGATTTTTCAATGGAGGTATATCAATGTCGGGGTTCAGGGATTTATCGGATTGGGGAGCGCATTCCCCATCTCCATATCTATTAAGGTTTCGGATACGAAAAATTCTCCACTCCCTACCCGTGAGTAATTCTTATCTGAGATTCTCTATCCTTATCGAAGCGAATCTTTATCGGATTCGGGGCCCCGTTTTCATCCCTACCAAAAAGATATTCAATCAGCTCATGCATTAAGTGTGGAGATAAAAATAAGATTCATTTGTTTGAATCTGATTTTAAATTTTTAAAAAAGAAGATCAAATAAAGAATACTTTGTAACAAACAAGTAACTATTGTTGGTTTGAGTTGTTTGGTCAAACGGTCTACCCAATTAACGGTGATGATTTGTGGAACTAGGGCGTTTACCCCACACTAGACCACGATCCCTAATAAGCTAATAGGTTTTTAAGGCCAAAATTGGAAGCTCTCACTCTGTTTGGAACGGAACGAAGAAGAGATTCCACTCCATCATGCACAAGCTCTTTAGGCCTTCTAATTCTGTTCCAGTCTGTTTGTTTTTAGTTAATTTATGATTTTCTTCTGGAATTTTGTCTTTACTTCATTGCTTCTGATTCTTATAAGTTAATATGCGATTTATAAGCTGTTTAGCATGTGATTCTGCTCTTTAATTTCATATTGTTCTTGGAATTCCAGCGCAATTTTCATTTGGTTTATGCTTTTAGCTGAAAAATAAGCTGTGCATAGTGGGCGTTGAATTTAGTTATGATTGTTTTACTTTCCATGATTGTTCATCTAGAGTGGAGTCACCAAAGGGAAATAGCGATCCAATTCAGACTCTGCATTGGCATCAGTGGAACAAAAAACAACCCCTTCTAATACAACATTCAAGCCCTACTCCACCCACCTCCATTATAAGGTATGAGAACATTGTGTTGTTTCTTGTCATTTGGTAAAATTAGATGTTCAGATGGGTGGCATACTGATACTGCTATGGATGAAAGTGAATCTTTTGTAAATATTTTCACTTTCCCCACCTATGAATTTGCTACTCTAAAGCACGTGTGAGATTAGCAATTGAAATAAAATAGAGCATGAATGAATGCATGATGTAGTTACAATAACCTGTTGTTCATCTGATGGTAATACTGGTGATGACAACAATACAGTCTTGATAAACGATTATTCATATTATGGCAATGAGCACAGACAAATTAGTCTTAATGATCAGTTTTTCCTATGATGGCAATCCCAGTGATGAAGAGGGAATTTGTAATTGCAGCAGTTTCAGGGAGTTTGTATCAAAACTCCATAGTGATTAACTGCTGTATTTAGGTATGGCCCTGGAGTAGCTCCATAGATCTTACAGCTCTAGTACTTCTTGATTTACTATGATTATTTTGCTAATAGGAAAGCATTCTTAAAGAAAGGCTGTTGCAAGATTTTGACAGGATCAGCAAAAGAATTTAATTTACTCTGGTTCGTTGGGAGACAAAAAAAAAAAGGAATCAGGAAAGAATTACAGCAAGAATCTGGTATTATCCCATCAAACCACAATTTGTGACAATCACCTTCGAATATGGTCTGTTAAAGCCTCTTTCTGCAACAACAGCTCTCTTGTCTCCAATCAGCTTGGCAACTCTGCTCACCAGGTAAAACAAAACTTACATTGCTCAGTCTCTTATCAAATTTTGCAATTATATCTGCTATCTAAATTTTTCTACTTGGCCAGATTTTGACTTGTGGTCTCTGAACTTTCATGCACATGGCCAGTGATGTCCATACGTAAATCAAAGTGCCAAAATCATGGTTTATACTTGGTTTATGTGGGCAATCAATGTTGTTTAGAAAAATAAGGCAGAGTTGTTAACTCACCTAAAATAAGGAGAACTAGTATTCTCTTGCACTGTCTTCACTTGTCCAATTCTCTCCACAACCTCTATCCCTTCCAGCACCAGTCCAATCACCAGATTCGAATCGTCAAGCTCTGGTGAATCTTTAGTAGCAATCACAAACTCTGTACCATTTGGGTCGGTCCCAACTTGTTCTTCATCAATTTCGAGCTTTCCTCCCCTTGCTATCAATTTCATCATTGGAGGTGGTTTCAATGGATCCCTCACAATTATACTAACACTTGCAGCCGAATTCTTTACTCCTGCACAATTATTCTCTCTTTCCCATTCGTTTATAAGACTTTCTTCAGCTGCCAAGTTACTTCCTGTTTTTTGGGCAAGCTCAGCATCCACACCATAGGATCGAACTCCGCCATGCTGGACATAGTTAGGCAATACTTTGATGAACTCTTTTTTTCTGTAACTAATACCAGCAGCTCCACTTACAAGACTGCTAAACCTAGCTGCTCCAGCTGGAGCTGCCTCTCCATATAGGCCTATAACAATGCGGCCAATGGGTTGCCCGTCAATGGAAATATCGAGAAATGCTCTTTTCGTTACATTCTTGTCTGTGCAGTTTGAACCCGTACCTGTAGTATTATTCTCTTGTTTTTGGTTTTCACTAGCAGCCTCTGGGACATCATCTTCAGCACGTGCTTTGAGATTGAGCGGGTTTATAGTGAGAAACAGCGTAGAATTGGTCAACAGGGCAAGCTCTCTGCGGGAGAATTTATAGCATTGCTGGATTTGTGGAGGGGGTAGCGGTGGTAATTTTGGAGATGGGGGCTTAATGCACGAGGTTTGAAGGATTTTGGGGTTGTGTAACATTTCTATGTGAATTTTGGTTCTCAGTTGCAGGGTTTCTTTGGGGCAGTGCAGTTGGTTTTGGTTTCAAGGATAAGAAAGATATGAAGCCAAATCCTAAATCCATCCATGAGAATGGAATTACTGGTTATATATGGCTTGCAATCCATAAAATCAAAATACGTGGGGTAGCCTTGACTTGCTTAAATGTTGAATATAGACCATTGATTCCATACATGGATGGATACATACGTTATTTCTACATTGGTCCCTCGTTACTCTCCTCTACTTTTAGGTTATTGAGTATGTTTATTATAATTTTAAAATCTTGTTATCTCAGAGTTTGTCAGTTTTGTATTTTTTTTACAATTCCTAATTGCGAAATTAGTTGTCTCCTAAATTGGTGTTTCCTACTTTTCTCTCTCGATTTTTTACATGTGGCAATTTGTAAGCAAGCAAAGCGAAAAAATATGGCAGAAAAAATGAAAAAGTAATCCATGTCATAAAACAAAGAGAAATCATTGAAAATGGCAGCGAGATTGGAAGAGTATATATTTTTTGTTTGTAAATATATTGTTAAGCATTTTTTTTAAAAAAATCGTTGAAACAACAAGTAATTCACTTGTTTTTATTATTTTGTCGGGTAAATTGTGTTTATTTATTGAAATAGACATGAATTGATCATTGATTATCCTTTACATTTTTATACCAAATTTTCTTTATTTTTGTTTATAATTTCATTGAAATTAATTTAAAAGAAAATTAGAGAAAATGTGGTAAAAAAATGCATTGATAATTTAAATTAACATATGAAAACTAAAAATTCTAAATGAGCACATAAAAAGAATACATTTTAGGCTTGTTTTGAAACCTCACCATCCTTGGGGTTGGTTGGGTCTTATACTCTTTTGTTTTTTAAACTAAACGTTACACTTTTGGAAATCACAATGTTACTTATAATAATTTTGGTTGGTACACATAAAAACATAGAATACGTTGGCTTTTTGTTAAATGTGTAAAAACTCAACGGTCAAAGTCAAACCGAGCTTTACCTGGGGTTTCAGGTTTGGTACTTGTAGGCGGGGAGGGGTTTGTAATTGTAGGGTTTAAGGATTTAAGCCTCTGAACTGCCTAAACTTTTCTGCTTCACTTCGCAATTCCAATGGCTACTACTCTTTCCCGCCGGCTGTATCGTTCCCTTCTCTCCAATTCCAAAATCTCTCGTTATTCAGCTCCCTTTTGCTCTGGCAACCTCTCTTCTCAAGAGGATCTTTACTTAAGCGAGTCTGACACTGAATCAGTTCCCAGCTCAACCGACAAATCCTCCACTCCTTCACCAAAACCAGGATCCACTGTTGACCGACCTGTTTTCAATAAGCCGCTCGAAAATGGTCTCGATTTAGGCATTTATAAGGTTCTATTGCATTCATTTTCACCTTCTTTTTTCTTGTTTGGTATGTTACGGTTTTTTAATTTCATTTTACCTGTTAAAATATAAGTACTGCATTTTTCAGTTGCCTCTTGGATTAAAATTAGCATCTGAATTTGTTTTCCCGAAAATCAAGTCACTTTGTACTGACTACAATCTGTTGTTATTGTTACTAGTTACTACTTTATGAATTTAGGGTTTTGACTGGTGTGTTCTGTTTGGGCGTTTTGTAGGCAATATTGGTGGGGCAGGTAGGGCAGAGTCCAGTGCAGAAGAAGTTGAAGAGTGGAACCGTTGTAACTCTTTTCTCATTAGGAACTGGCGGTATTCGCAATAACAGAAGGCCTTTGCAGAATGAAGATCCAAGAGAATATGCAAATCGGTGTGCTGTTCAGTGGCATAGGGTTTCTGTTTACCCTGAGAGATTGGGGAACCTTGCTATGAAGAATGTTACACCAGGGTAACTTTTCATTCCTTGCTTTGCATCTTAAATTTGTTGTTGCCTAATTCAACTCAATGGTGTGGTTTATAAAATTCATCTTGGAGTTTGTGATCAAGATAGAAGCATTTTCATCCTAATTTACTGTGTCCTTCAATAATTTATCTATTTTGTGTGGGTAGATCATGGTATGTTTTGTACAAGTTATATGATCTGAAATCCTAATTTCGTTGGAATGATGTGAGTGTTAATCGTTGTGCTCTCAGTTCCACATTCTATATATAACATTATAACAAGAAATAATTTCACGATGATTAGTGTCTTTTGCATATATGTCCCTATCATCTATATGGAGAGTATGTGATTTTACTCTCACTGAATTAGGTTTTTATGGTATGTGTTTCAATGTTTTAGAATGCTGTTTTCGTTTCAAAGTGAACTTAAGTTTGTCTAGAAGCATATGTTTGAAACTATTGGATTTATTCTTGGCTTTCTAGAAAATGCAATATCAATTGGCTTCTGGGATTGTTTAAAGTTGTCTTTAGATTTTTATTGCTGCATATTACAAAAATAAACATTACAAATTTAATTGAGCTCTTAATATGCTACTGTGCTTTTAATTTTGTTTGAATCACGTAATTTCTTAAAGAACTATATAAACATGTCTAGTATTTATGTTTCTTGGAGGTTTAAAGATGCGAACTCTGTTATGCTGCCAACAGGCTCTTAGTTTTAGATACAATAGTTCAATTCTCTCTTTCTTTCTTGAACAGTAGAATTTTATTGATAAGAAAGTTTTAAAGAGAAAGGTCAATCCTCTCTCTTTAAAAATTTAAATGGCATATATGATGGTGTGGTGAAGCATTTTCTCTTGTGAGCTCTGTTCACCAGTATTTGTTTTTAGTTGAGCTCATTGAAGTGGTTCAATCTTGTGTATAAAGGCTCTTTTCTTCCCCCTCTATTCTAAATCTGTGGCCTTGCACAATTATACATATGGTCCCCATTGTGAGTTTCTTTCTGCCTTGGTTTGTATATATGGAGAAGCTGCAGAGATGATGATATTCTTAATGACTCCCTATAATTATGAGGTATTCTTTTTTATAACCATTGAAGAAAAAAGAGGTATTCCGTATTCTTCATATTAGTGTCAATGGAAATTGGATATGTGGGACTCTCTGATATACACTGCTTATAAGATTGCGTCGGCATTTTCATTTTTTGCCACTGCTAATATTTATACTTGATTTATAATATGAGTTTGTGTATCGAGCTGCAATGTTTTGATTTTTTGGTGTTTGTAGTACAATTTTGTATCTGGAGGGGAATCTGGAGACGAAGGTTTTCACTGATCCTATAACTGGTCTTGTTCGACGCTTGAGAGAGATTGCTATTCGGAAACATGGTACACACATTATTACATTCAATCTTTTAGTACATATAATACACTTGATGATTGGAATAAAACATGGTAGCCCAATGTGTATATTCTCTTGATATCTCTCCATTGTTAGCCTGAGGTATTACAACATAAATGACCAATTTTGTTGTTGATTGTAAAGTGATGTTGACGTGGGAAATATGCAGGTAGAATTGTGTTCTTGGGAAACGGTGGGGATGACCAAAAAGCAAGTCCAGCTGAATTGAGAGGCGTTGGCTATTATTAGTTTAGAATATAGGAGTAGTATATTTACTGGTAACTTGCTGAGTTTTGTTTCTAGTATAGCTCAAAGTGTGTATTCTCTTGAGAATTTGGCTGCTTGCTTTCTTCATAGTAAGAATTGATAAAACTAAAACTAAATTTGGTTTTATAATTTACTTGACCTTTGAGGAGCTAGGTTCGAAACCAAGTTATATGGTTAAGATTGAATTTGTGACCTCTAAGGGTCCTAGGAACTATTCAAGTTCTGGGTGTGGTGGAGTTTTTCTTGCTAATTTATTGTAAAAAAAAATCCAGATGCTCATAAAATAAAGGTCAAACACTTCTACAATCCCGTTAATTTCCGAATCCGTTGCCTTTTTAAACTTGCACTAAATTGTATCAGATTACTTTGAAATGTTACGTGCATGGTACACTTTATGTACGTCTAAGAAGCAAACAAGTTGGTGGACAATCAACAAATTTAGGCCAAGTAAATTGGGATTTTTATGGCATGCAACTAAGAATATGCATTTAAACGGTAACAATATATAAAACAGCGACTATATACCAACGATGCCGGTATGATCAATAATATTCCAGTCTTAAATATCATATGATTACAAAACTTATAAGAATCCTCTAGAACTGTTTGCTTAATTGTATTGATTCAATTCACTTCCTAAATGATCAGAGTATTGAATTTTCTAGCATCTAATATATTAAGAAATATTAATTTAATTTTGTAAAATCATAAAGTTCCATCATCAAAGTTTGTATTTTTGCACTTTCTTCATTTTATTTTATTTTATTTTTGGCGTTATCACTTGTCTGCTATTTTATGCACCTTTTACATCACATAAGGTCCACCATTTATATATTTATTATATAAAAACAACTTCAATTTCACTACTTTAAAATTAACTTAAAAAGCAATATTCGGAAATCAACAATTTTTCCTGCCGATATCATATTTTTCACTTTATTATTTTCTATTTTAACTGTCATAATATATAGAAATATGGATCTTTATAGTAACACAACTACTTGAACATATTATTTGGCCAAGCTTGTGTCTATTGATTATGTTATTATCACTAATAATTTGCGTCATTCACTCTCCACTATTCCATTTTTTTAATCCATTCAATATTCATATTCAATGACAAAATGTCATTTGATTGCCACGTGTAAATAGCATGATGCCTTTTACATGATATAATTTACAATGACATAAATAATTTAAAATCCTACATTAGTCACACACATTGGAGAGGCCTACAAGTAGATCAAAATTTACACAACAGTAATTTAAAGGCAAGAAAAGAAAAATCAGGGTGAAAATGTTAGTAATAAAGTTTAAGCTGACATATTTTAACCGGGTCAATAATTACATACCCTCATGTTTTGACTTATTTATTATATTATTTATTTGCCAGCAGTATGACTTTCAATTTATTCCCCTTTATTTGTTTAGTCATATCATCCAAACCAAACCTAATGGTCATAATTATCGAATGCAATCTCGAAAAGCATATCTTTAAAATTAAAAGGATGGACTAGAATAATATGTATAAATTCAATTCATAGAGTAACAAATTATTCATCCTCATAATTTATTACCAAGAGCAATTATATTTTTCAATCCATTCCTATCTGGTACTCTTACATACAGATTCAGATTGTTTGAGCCGCCGTCCCATGACCTTGCTACTTAAAAGTAGACCTGTTCGCGAGCCGGGCCATCTGCCCGGCTCAGCCCGAGACCGCTTCAAAGGGTCGGGTTTAGACACTCATATTTTAAAAAAGCCCAACCCGAGCCCGTCAAAACCCGAAGATTTATGGGCCGGACTTGGTTTTTATATAAATATCCAAGCCCGGCCCAAACCCCGCCCGACGAATAATTTTATCTATTTATTATATATTTATACATTAAATTTATGATTATTTTAAAAATTTATATTTTATCCTATTAAATTTGTATATTTATTACAATGAATATTACTAAATATTAAAGATTTTAAGTAAATAAAGCAATTATATTAAAAATTTAAGCATATTTTGAATTATTTTATATTTTTCTATTTAGTTTAAAAAAAAAATTTGTAATAAAAAAATATCCATGAACTTGGGAATGATCTTGTAAACCCGGTCCGAGCCCGGTCCAGGCTCGAAGTTCTAAAATATAGGCTTGGGATAGCGTTTTTTGTAAAAAACCCGCCAAACCCGGCCCGCCCGATAACCAGGTCTACTTAAAAGTAACATTTAACAACATTAGATGGAAAAGTGAGTATATCCAACATTGATGATGATGTAACAATTATTAATGTATCATATGCATACTAAAAATTAATGTAATTAAATAAGGGAACGATCAAACAGTAGAACATGACGTGAATGTAAAAAAAAAGTGCCATGATTAAATTGAAGTCAATATAAAGACAAGGCCCAAGAAAGCTTCAAACAAACAAAAACAACCCTCTTCCTCGACCTAACCACTCCCAACATTTAATGGCAGACTTGTAGAGAGGGAAACCCAGGAAAAATATGATCAGTTTGGATTGAGTTTTAGAGAGAGAACAATGGATGCAAGGAAAATAGTGGTAGTGGTAGAAGATGTAGAGGCAGCCAGAATAGCTCTTCAATGGGCTCTTCACAATTATCTTAGATATGGCGATTTCATTACTCTTCTTCATGTCTTTTCTTCATCTAATTCCAGAAATTTGAAGAAGATGAGAAATCTCCGTTTAAAAGGATATCAGTTGGCCCTTTCTTTCAAAGATATATGCAACACTTTCTTCAATGTAATTCATTGTTTTTCTCATTATCCGTTCGGTTTATCAATTTATGAGAAATTTGTTAATTTGATTGATTGAAATGGGCAGACGAATATAGAAATAGTGGTGACAGAAGGGGATAGGGAAGGAAGGAGAATAGCAGCCATGGTTAGAGAGATTGGAGCTTTTGCTCTTGTTGTTGGCCTCCATGATCACAGCTTTCTCTACAAGTAATTACTTCTTCTTCATTTCTAACAAATTGATTTCATTTAATTTACTTAAGCATTTGATCAATTTGAGCTGTTTTTTTGGGTAGAGTTTGTTGAAGGGAAATAATGAAAAAGGGAAATGCTAATTTGTTAAGGCCTTGTTTGGATGATAGTTATTCATAGTTCATTAAAGTATAGTACGGTACGGTATGGTACAGTATAGTATGGTTCTTTTAAAATTTCGTGTTTCGATAGATAGTATGATATGGTATGATTTTTTTAAAATTTAGTTTGATTTAAAGGAGAACCACGGAGAACCACCAAATCCGTGGTTCTATTTTCATGGTTCTTAGAACCATGAAAAAACCATGAAAGAACCATACAATGAAAATAATCATACAAACAAACAAGTGAATTTAAGTTAGAATCATATATGAAACAAACAAGGCCTAAGGTCTTTATTAGGTAATTTGGTATTGTAGATTAAGTTCATGGAACATGTGAAGTTGTTTACCGAATTGGGATAGTATCAGTTTTTTGATAATCAACTCAAAAATGGAGCTGCCTGGAAAATTTTTTGACTTTGCTTTTCAACCATATGCGTCACTTGGGGCTTAGAATTAGAGTATCATTAATAGGGTGATATTGAGCTGGACATGAATTAAATAAAGAAGCATGTGACATGTCCTATGAACTCACAAATTCCAAAAATAAATTTGGGTTCCACCATCTTTCATGTTCAATATAATAAACATTTATTTGTTTTTACTGATAACATTTTGTTCTTGCAAGAGTTAAAGTAGCTGTTTAATGATTTTAATCATTTGAAGCTAAAAACTAAGCAGTTGTGGCTTAGTTTCTTTTTTATTCAATTACTTTTATCAGCTAAGGTTTTATTATATTTTAAAAAACATACTAAAAGCTGAATTTAACATCTAGTTTTAGTGATTATAATTTAGAACTATAAGTTCAAATATTCAAGTTAAAAATGATAGATGAAACTGTTTAAAAATAATTCTATAAAAAATTATATAATAATGTCATATAAAGCAATGAACTTTAAAATTGGCCTTGTTAGTTTCCTAAAATATTGACAGTATTTTGTGCAGTTGAGCAACCAGACCCGACCAAGTCCTATTTTTTATTCTGCAACTGTAATTTTTAATTCCCTAAAATGTTGACTGAATATATTAGTTATAGTTAACACTATCTTGAAAGTATCTTTTAACTTAATAATAGGCATTAATCCTGATTTTGTTGTTTCTTTTATTTTTCACTCGAATCCGATCGAGTTGCTACTATCATTACAACACGAGGTTAATTAAATTCGTTGAATTTTATGGTACTTTTAATTTTTGTTTTCTAGTGCCAAATAAATTTTGTTTTATTTGATAAACGGTTATTTCATCAATGAAGATTAATTTGTTAGATTAAATCTAATTGACTTATCAATGATCTCATGACTTACTACTGTATAATCCAAAAACTCATTCCAAGTTCCAACACAGTGTATACCCACACATCTTCTGCAAAGCTTAGGATCCAAAATATTTTCATTTTTATATTAGTATAAAGAACTTTTAAATAATCTACACAGCAACGAATCCGAGTTAATAATGGAATTATATTTAGGGAATGCAAACAAATATACGGTGTAAAATGGAATGTTCATAGAAATAAAATTAGAAAATAATAAAACTCATTGTAATTGAATTAATTCATCCTAGTAATTATATATCTTGGTTGTTGTAAAATAGGTATGTGAGTGAATGTATTATGTAGAAATATAAGGGAAGGAAAGAACTGAAAGCAGTGGCTGTATTTGGAACAGGTTGGCAATGGCACACAATAATATGGGCAACGATTTGAACTGCAAAGTGCTTGCAATTAAACAGCCTGATTCACTGACTTCTCTAAAAACCAAGCAAAGACCTGCAATTGTTCTTCACACTTGTACCAACTTGGACCTTTCTCAAATTGAGATTTCTAAATTAGAGTGAGATTCTTCTTCTCTTATCATTTTTTTTAATTACCTTCAATTTTTTACCACATGGAATGGCCTGCATGATGACCAAAGATACATAGAATATATATATATATATATATAATGCATTTTCTCTTGTACTATTTACCTACCCACGCATATTCTTGTTCATACAATACACAAGCACTTCTTTCTAGGATTAATAAATACTAAAAACAAACAAGAAAACTAAAAAAATAAATTAGGAGACTTGTCCGAAAATGTTTGTTGAGTTATTTTTGTTTATGGGAACTTGAAGATTGAGAATTTTGCAGGGTACCATATATACCTCCACCAAAAGTTCCATACAAAATCTGCCCAGATCCAACTGCTATTATATGGAGATGGAGGAAGTCAAACAAGGAAAAATAACCCACAACGATACTTTTCTCTCCTCTAATTTTCTTTTTTCTCAAATGGGAAACTGCAAAGTTTACTCTTAGCTTCAATGATTTTTGGAGATGGCTTCCAATTCTCTAGATTCAGATTGTTTAGTCCAAAAAAGAATCCACATATACAAATGCATAGTGAAATCAACAAGGTATATATTTACTTCTTCACGGAAAGTTATGCCTTTTATTTTGAAGTATATCCTACCAATTAACTTGCTCAAGCTTCTCTAACACGATCCAAAAAATCGAAGTCCGCACTCTAGTGGCTCAAGCCAACAGCATTGCATTTTTTTTCTTAGGTTAAAATCCATCCACACTTGTTCAACCACTGCATTGCCTTAAATCTAATTGAGATGCTAAACATAAACTATTGCATATTTTAATGTTAAAAAGAATTTAATAACTAACACATTGGGTAGAGCAGGTTACCTAAAACATCATTTGATCAGCAAGCACCGAATAATAGACAATAGCATATTGTTTAGGCACCTTTCCACTTCCAATAAGATTCATAACACATAAAAATCATGAACATCATAAATAGAACAACTCTACACCTTGAACAGAATCACATGCCAATGAGTCACAATGCATACCCATAAAAAGCATAAAAAAAAGTGGAATTCGTTGTAGGGAAAAAGCAATCGAAAAGAAATTTCACCTCCATAATAAATGGGGTTCAAAAGCTTCCATAAATTCTATGAAAATGCTTAGAGAAACA
Organism: Euphorbia schlechtendalii; assembly: GCA_949673415.1. NCBI lineage: Eukaryota > Viridiplantae > Streptophyta > Magnoliopsida > Malpighiales > Euphorbiaceae > Euphorbia > Euphorbia schlechtendalii. Next base: position 1,576 of record CATIWQ010337270.1, on the reverse strand, counting down.
AGCATCCGTCATTTGCAGAAACAAAATCATAATGCAATTTTATACGAAATATCAGTATGATAAACTGAGGTGTATAGAAGATGGGATTGTTAACTAATCATTTTCATCCAATCATCAGTGTTTTTCGTATTAAACCACAGCTATGTAACAGAAAAAAATATAGCACAAAAGTCTAAGATTCAAAAGACGAAAAATATCGTCTCCTTTTATCTTCTCTGACTGCCCTGACCATTCATATCATTCTCTATATCTTTTAAGAACCCTAGAAATCCGAGAAAACCGAAGAGGAAGAAACCACCTGACCAGTTTTCTCCCCCACCACCCCCACCACCTCCTCCGCCATCATCACGAGGAGGAAGCCCACCTCCACCATCATCGATTTTTGGTTTTATTGCTATGCCTGAAATGCAGATTACCGGTGTTAGCCATCTTATGAGTATCAGTTTAATGACGAGGAAAGTTACTATGAAACATGAATAAACTGCATAAGTGATACACGCAGGACAAAAAGGACAATTGCATCTACATGGGCAACCCAGAATAAGAATGTAAACAACCAAAAAGGTAGGGTTTTTTTTTTTCTGGAGGGATTAATATTGTCAGCACGTTAGGAATTTAGCCTACAGATAAACAATAGTAACTTGTCCTCCTAACATTCAATACTAACCAGGACAAAATCATGGCCATCATGAAGTCAGAAAATGGCCTAGTATTTTCTGCAAACCCACTTTATCTATTTATTTAAAACCGAAATAACATGAAGTCGGCAAGATAAAAACATGCTTTCTGAAAACTCTTAGCTAATTCTTTCAAGTCTGAGGTCCCACGTGACATCATGTGATAAGAGGACGGGCTAGGTGGATGAAGGTTGAGAAAGGTTTGCGGATACGTTGAAGGGTAATTAGGGAACTTGTTGGGGGGCATTTAAACAACTTTCTGTTAACTAAGCTGTGGTCATTGATTCTCTCTCAACTCAAATTTTGAAACATCAGGAAGAGGATCTTTAAGGTAGTCTAATGCATGTATTCCCCACTCCATATACTAACTCCGTGTCATCAGGACAGCAGATTCTGAAGCCCCTGCCCCAAGCTCCAGTCATACACAAGGCTGCTTTGGCACATCATGCAAATAGACAGCTAAAATATAAATGCAAATTACCTGGTATATGAACCTTCTCAGAGGCCTCGCGTTTGAGGGTTTGAGTTTGCCCTGAAGCAGAGCATCTTGCATTCTGCAAGAAAAGGAAAGTTCATTCAAAATTCAAAGATCTATGTTTCTTTAACAAAATAAATCCGAAAATCTTCAGTGTAATTAAAAGCAATAGGCATCCTTGTTTTGATGACCCAAAACGCTCAAGAAGCTAGGCGTTTTCTCAAGCTGGGGCATTAAATATAAGAAAAACATAATGTATAGAAGACAGCACAAAAGTCCTCCAGAATCATATAAATCAATATTACCTATCATGCTCTTCTTCTCTAATATACTTTTCAATGTTAATTTTTCCTTTATAAGCCCTGTTTCACCTTTTCTCTGGATTCTTTAATTCCGTGTCACATGAAACAGTATTACAGCTCTA
>CATIWQ010337226.1:0-25664 GCA_949673415.1 Euphorbia schlechtendalii | reverse complement strand
AATAAGAAAAGAAATAAGATATAAAAATACAAAAAAAGGCAAGAACATACCAAGAGAGATAAAATGATGGAGAAGATATAGAGATATGATATTGGAGACCGTGGTAGAGAGGGATGGACAATAAGAATAAGAAGAAGAAGAAGGAGACGAAGAAGGGAGAGGGAGAGGGAGAGAGAAAATAAATCTAAAAAAAGAAAGAGATAAAAAGAACGATACAATTATAGTAAAAGAAAAAATGCAAATCTAAAAATTAGGAAAAGAAAAAATATTATTCCTTTCATGTAAAAGGAAAAATATTTTACCCAAAAAGAATATTGACTTGTATTTTCCAATAAATTATTCATTATTGCTCTTAAAGATATATTCAACAAAAACATGATACTCTGCATTGGAAAATAATAATGTTATAAATGAAAAAGCTAGATATCAAAATAATCATACAAGCAACAATCATGAGGGTTTTTGCCACAAATTCATTAATATTAGTAATTACGTCAAAATTCTTTAACATATTTTGTTTCAATATATAAAAGGGCTACAAAATTTATCAACTCGATTTTGGAGAATGAATTTAGAAAAAAAATGAAGAGATAGAAACATAAATGAAATGGAATGAATACCTTTTTAGGGCTTCATCTATAATTCAAATGTCGTTATGGTATCTGACCTATTTAAATTATCTATTTGGTGTCTGATTTATTCAATTTTTGTCCGTTTGATACCTGACGTATTGAATTTTACTACAATAACTTAAGGAAGTGCTGAGGATCGTTGCCTTATGCATGATCAACGAAAAATACGCATTCTTTAAATGACAGCATGGTTATTTCATGTTTTTTTTGTTAGATAGACCCTTTATATACTAAAATTAAATAGATCGTGCACTAAATGGTCATATAGTGAATACATTATATCCTTAATAGACAAAAAGTGAATATATTAGACACCAAATAGGTGATTTCAATATGTCAGATACTCAAAGGGCATTTGAGTTATTAGGCAGGTCCCAAAAAGGCATTTAAACAGTATAAATAAAAATCTTAATGAACTTTTGATTAAGATAACTCACCAACAAATATTATTACTTTTTTTTTTTCTATTTATTTATTAAGTTAAAACATTTCATAGTACAAAAAAGAGTCTTTTATTTTAACGGCAATTTCAGGGTCCTGGGTGGTCGTCTCTTATACGCATGCTCAGGAACGAGCCTGCATGAAACTGTAATCTTAAAGGTCACAAGTTTGAGCATACATTAAGATGATATTGTGGAGTTTTTCTTTGTTATTATTAGGTTTAATACATCACTAGGTACCTGAACTTGTTCCAAAAAACTTACTGCCCCTCTGAACTTTCAAAATGACCCCGTAGCTCCCTCAACTTTAAAAAAGTAATCCCGTAGCTCTCTCAACTTTAAAAAAGTGCACCACTTTGCTCCCTCAGTGCCTCGTGTCAACTTCTGATTGGAGTGAGAAAATCAGAAAAATTGCATTTTTTAAAAGTCAAACCAACCAGAAGATGACATGTGGCATAGAGGGAGCAAAGTGGTGCATTTTTTGAAAGTTGAGGGAGCTACGAGGTCAATTTTTTAAAGTTGAGGGAGCTACGAGGTCATTTTAAAAGTTCAGGGGGGTAACAGGTTTTTTGGGACAAATTCAGGTACCTAGTGATGTATTAAGCCTTATTATTATATGCCAGTGAGACATATATACATACATACATTTATACATACATACACATACATATAAATGCATACATACATACATGTATATGCATCTATATATGTATGTTACAAGGAATTCAACTCATTTACTCGGCTTTACAATTAGATAAAATTGCGTATCTAGTGGTTAAGCGATGACAAATATACCATACATCCTCATCAAGTACAACAAACAGCTGGTTTATTGTACAAAACTTAAGGATATAAATTACTACACTAATTAAGATAACTGATATATTTTATATTTGTGCCTTTTCACATAGCAATAAAATATTTTCAATTTGATACTTTTGTTAAAAATTATTTATAGTTTATCAGGTTCCCATTTACTTGTAAGAATCTATTTAGTCAGAGTCAAATATGAGTAATTTTCTACATATATAGTCTACAAATGTTGTTATGTGAGAACTAAACCATATTACATGCACAAATGACGAGACTGCTTGGTATTTTAGTAGTAAAGAATTAGTTTAAATTAGAGATTTTGATTTTGAATATGAACGACGAATTATTTTTTAATAATATATATGCAGCATATTCTAACTTTTGAGCAATATAGATTAAAGGTTTTCGCCAAACTCAAACTCAATGGCGAAGTTACGTGTAAACATGTGGGTCCAATATATGTGGGTCCAATATTCCCATTTTTTTTAAGGAGTAGTATAAATTTACTAGTAAATTGTATTTGGATCCCATTAAAAATTAATGTTGAACCCCATATTAATATTAAAATCACACATTTATTTTAGAAAAATACATTTTTTACTAAATGTATTTATATCTTTATAAATTTAATTTAGTATTTCTTTTACAATTTTATTGTTCACTAAAAAATATTCACCATTGTTATTTCTAAACTTTTTTCATGAATTTATAAATTATTTAAAATTTTAAAATATTTGATATTTGGATGTGGAAACTATAGATAAAAATTTCTGAATTCATCACTGCTCAAACTACTAAATCAAAACTAGCTGGGAAGCCAATAATTGCAAACAATATGTTAGCAAATAGGTATCCATTTTCAATGTTCGGTTTTCCTCGACGAAAAGTACCACATATTATAGTTGTAATAGATATCATCGGCAATAAATTGCCTTAAACATTCTTTTCAAGTTATTTATCATTAAACATCTTTTTTTGACAATTTTGGCGTATTTGGTTCATATATATCTATCTTTTCCCTATCTCATCTCAACAATTATAGCATGGGGACTTTTTTTTAAAAATAAAACTGTACAAATACTTTCATGGTGGCTTCGACTTATTAGTTTGATCAATTACCCTCTTAACTTTGACTTGTACCTTAAAGCTCCTTCAATTTGATGAAAATGCATTTAAGAGCCACCTCAATTTGAAAGTGTAAATGACATTCACCTCGTGCTGAAATTCAGATTTGTGTTGTCAGATACACAGGAAATTAATCAATCCAGATCAGCAGCTCAAGATGCTAACAGATCGCGCACAACTCAGCAAGATAGTTCATTCAGTTAACAATTCATAATTGCTCATGTAATAGATTAGCTAACTGAATCATAACATACTCTTGTATATAATGCAACTTTGTATCAATTCTGAAATCAATCGAATATCAGTTCATATTTCTCATTCTCATTTTACTTTCTATTGTTCTTGAGTGTTAACATGGTATCAGAGGTCCATGGCGAGGAAAACTAACCGATTTAAAGTTCTAAGAGATCCTGTGAATCCTATTCCTGCAGAAGAAGTCAACAATCAAGCTGTGATGGCAAACTCAAATCAAATACAGCAAGAAAATCTTGGAACTGTGCTAGTCCCTGCACTATTCAATGGCTACGATTTTCTACCATTTAGCAGATCCATTGATAGAGCTTTGATTGCCAAAGATAAGCTATCCTACATCCAAGATGAAGATGAAGCACCTACTGTAGATAATCCACTATGTAGATAGTGGCAGCGCAATAATGATTCAATGGTTACTTCATGGATATTGAACTCCATGACGAAAGATTATGCTAAAGCTTTCTTATATGCATCAAAATGCGAGAAATCTTTGGAGACAATTGATTGAAAGATTCGGAGGAAGCAATGGTCTAGGCTATATCGGATCAAGTGAGAAATTAACTAGTTAGTGCAAGGTAATAGCTCTATTATGTGCTATTTTACAAAATTGAAGCGATTTTGGGATGAACTAGATCTTTTAAGGAGAATTCCAGCTTGCAAATGTGGTGCGATTGAAAGATGTATTTGTGAAGTGACAAAGAGAACCAAAGAGATTTATGAAGAAGACAAACTGTTCCATGTCCTTATGGGGATGAATGAAGGTTGCGAAGCTATTAAAAGTCAAATTTTGTTGTTGGAGCCTTTTCCACCAATGAATAAGGCATATGCAATGGTCTTGCGAATTGAGAAGCAGAAAGAAATTCATGTGAAGTAGCCAATCGAATTTGCAAATTACTCAAGCAAAGTTTAGTAGAGAAGCAATGAAAGAGAGTTTTAAAGCAATGGCAGATTTGAAGGAACTCACAAATTTGGAGGAAAAGATGGTAGAAAATGCACTCATTGCAATAACACCAGTCATACGTGAGAAAGATGTTTTGATCTAATTGGTTATCCTGAGTGGAATCCAGAAGAAAAGAAAAGATCAAGAAAGTTCTAGGCAAATAATGTTGAAGAAGAATGTGAGAACAAAATTATGCTAGGAAGGAAAGGAAGCAAAACCATGATCTGACACCACAACAAACGTGGTTCATAACATAAGAGATATGCAGGATGATGAAGGGAAAAGTAGTGGTGGATTTACCCCTTGATCTCGTAGGAGGAAATCTGTTAGAAGATTTCATTGCATTCGGAGGTTTTTCAGGTAACAGTTCATCATAGAAGAGCAGTGTGATTACTGTTTGGATAATTGACAGTTAGGCAACATCCCACATGTGCTCGAGTCTCTTGAATTTTTTCAATATTAAAAATTCAAGAACATTACATACAGTTATATTGCTAGATGGTACAAGGAGAGTAGTCAAATCTTTTGGTAGTGTGAAGTTATCTGATAAGATTACTCTGAAAAATGTTCTTTATGTTGAACAATTTCATTTCAATTTACTTTCTATCGGGAAACTACTTGATGATTTGAAAATTGCAATTCACTTTACTCTTGAATACTGTTGTCTACAGGACCTAGTCACTCATAAGGTTTTAGTAGTGGCTCGGAAGAATAATGGCATGTACAAGTTGACAGAGTCATCTTTTGGTGAAAGAAGATTGCAGAAGGCATCACTTTGTTTGGCAAGTTTTAGCAAAGAAAATAAGAATTCATGTATATGGCACTAGCATTTGGGTCATGTTTCTAGTGAAGCATGATCTCATATTGATAAAATAGATAGAAACTGTGTAGATATAGATTGTACTGTATGCAATTTGGCAAAGTAATGTAGATTACCCTTTGCTCATAGTTCAATTAAAACAGAGAAGATTTTACAAATGCTCCACATTGATCTTTGGGGTCCTTACAAAATCCCATCTCAGTCTGGAGCAAGATACTTTTTAACTGTCATAGATGATTTCTCAAGAGCAATTTGGGTAGTTTTGATACAACAAAAGTATCAAGCTACACATGCTCTAAAAGTTCTAGTTTCTCAGTTGGAGAATCAATACTGTGAAAGGGTCAAAATTGTGCGAAGTGATAATGGAAATGAATTTGTCAACAAAACTTGTACAGTGTTCTTTCAAGAAAAGGGAATAATACATATAAAAAAGATGTGTTTATTCACCCCAATAGAATGAGGTTGTAGAGAGTAGGCATAAGCAATTATTGAATATTGCCAGGGCTCTATTATTTCAGGCACACATGCCTCAATAGTTTTGTAGAGAGGCCATATTAATGGCCACAAGTATCATTAATGTATTCCCTATCAAACTCGAAATGGAAATTCCCTTTTGAATTTTTGAATGGAAAAGTACCAGATTATAAGGCATTTAAGGTCTTTTGCTGCAAGTGTTACTATACAAATGTTCAGCCACAGAAAGATAAATTTGATCCAAAGGCAATGCCTATTGTCCTACTTGGATTTTCTATAGGCCAAAAAGGTTGGAAACTACTAGATTTACAAATGGAAAAAGTTGTTGTCTCAAGGGATATCATATTTGAGGAAAAATGTTTTCCTTTTTTAGAGAAGAGAGGCAACAACAAATAATACTCATGCCAACAGTCAATACACAAGATATTGCTAATATTGACAGTTCTATTGCGGAGGAGAATGAACCTGTCACCACAAAGCCGAGCAGAATTATTCAAAAACTAGTTTGGCTACGAGATTTTAGGACTAATGTCGCTAGTCCAGTTTTTGCTTTAAATAGCAAAGTGGAAGATTGCAAAGAACCTTCTTACTACATTGAGGCAGCAAAAGATCCATCTGTGATGGCAGCAATGCAAGCTGAAATCACTGCTCTAGAAAACAACAAAACATGGGACATCACAACACTACCTCCTGATAGAAAAACAATTGCATCAAAATGGATCTTCAAAGTCAAACATAAGGCAAATGGAGAAGTAGAGAGTTTGAAAGCAAGATTGGTTGCCAAGGGATACAATCAAATATATGGTAGAGATTTCCATGAAAGTTTCAACCTTGTTGCAAGATTAGTAACAGTCAGATTGCTAATAGCTTTGGCAGCAACACAGAAATGGCAGCTACACCAAGTGGATGTAAATAATGCATATTTACATGGTTACTTGGAGGAAGAAATATACCTTGAACCACCTCAAGGGTACACAAAAGTTGCACTAGGATAAGTTTGCAGGCTTGTTAAGTCTCTTTATGGACTTAAATAAGCAGGGAGGCAATGGCACAAGGAACTTACTATTAAGCTGATCAATTTTGGTTTTAAAAGGTCTCATCATGATCACTGTCTCTTCATCAAATCTAGCAATAGAACCTTTCTAGCCTTAACCATCTATGTGGATGACATCCTGATCACAGGATCCAACACAACAAAGATTATTGCTGTGAAGAACTATCTCTACTCCTTGTTCACCATAAAAGATTTGGGGCAGGAAAGTTTTTTCTTTAGTATTGAGCTTACATACATAGAAGAGGGAATCTTCCTTTCACAAGCAAAGCATGCCACTGACATACTTAAAGATGTTGGGATGATCAACACCAACATCACCTCCAGACCCTACTCGAACAACATTGACCTCATTGAACCAGGAACATCAATGGCTAACCCTGAGAAATTTAGGAAAATCATTGGCAGACTGTTGTATCTTGGATTTACAAGACCAGATTTGTCATACTCAACTCAACAGCTAAGTGAGTTTGTTCAACAACCATGTGAAAATCATTTCTAAGTTGCATTGCATCTACTTAGATATGTTACGGGAACTCTCAACCATGGCCTGTTTTATCCTGCAAACAATGATAACAAAGTCATAGGATTTTGTGATGTAAATTGGGGGAGGTGTAATATTACCAGGAGATCCATAATTGGTTATTGCATTTTCCTAGGGAGTTTACTTATTTCTTAGAAAACAAAACAATAGACTTCTGTGAGCAGATCCACAATAGAAACAGAGTACAAGAGTATGGGACATACATGCTGCGAACTAAGGTGGATTGGTTATTTGCTTGAAGATCTGCATGTTCACATTTCCCTTCCCATAAATTTGTTATGTGATAACCAGGCTGCTATTACCATAGCAAAAAACCTGTCTTTCACGAAAGAACAAAGCATGCGGAGATAGATTACCACATTATAAGAGATCACATAGAGTCTGGTTTCATTCAAAGTCCTTATGTAGCCTCAAAAGATCAACTGGCTGATTTGTTTACCAAACTTGTACCAGCTATACAAATGGCTCCAATCCTACAGAGAATGGGAGTTATTGAAGTATTTCACAATGTCCCCACAGTCCATTATGAGGGGAGGCTTTTATCAGATACAGAAGAAATTAATCAAGCAACATCAGCAGCTCAAGATGCTAACAGATCGCACACAGCTTAGTAAAGATAGTTCATTCAGTTAGCAATTCATAACTACTCATGTAATAGATTAGCTAGCTGAACTATATCATACTCTTGTATATAAGGCAACTTTGTATCAGTTTTTAAATTAATCGAATATTAGTTCATATTTCTCATTCTCATTTTTCTTTCTACAATCTTGAGTGTTAATAAGTTGTACGAACCATGCATTATATGAAGTTTTCTTTTGTGCATGTTGTATACGCAACTACGTGTGTAACGCACAATTTTCTCTACAACCATTAATATCACCATGAGGTGGTTTCTATAGGTACACATTGTCAAGTTGAGGTGGCTACTGGGTACACTTATCATAGGGGCATACCCACACACAAGGGTGTGGATGTCCTAGCCTCCCCTCCCCGACTTTGAAAAATATTAGTATTAGTTTATATGCATGTAGGAGAGTGACAAGAAGGTATCTTAGTAGAGATGGTTAAGGTGCTGATTCAGCCCCACTAACACGCAAGTTCGAATCCCAACACAAGATTTGGGGAAAAAGATTTTATCCAGGGTGAAACGATGTTGTTTTAACCTGAGCATTAATTTAAATAAACTTACATCTGTATTGTTTTACCCTGTATGGAATATTAAAAGATGCATCAGGATTTCAGAATCAATTATGAGTCATTTAAAGAGTTTTTTGCTCTTTTTTCTCTATTTCCATACTCTACTCTTCATGTTTCAATTTCAAGTTTTCATCTAGTCTACTCAATACTCATCTCTATATTCCGTTATCATTGCTACCATCTCATGCCATCTCCATCCTAATCTTCTACTTTTCATTAAGGTTAGTCTTGTTCTTTCTTAGTTTTTTAAATAAACTTTATAAATTAGGGTTTTTTAATTTGAATTCAAATTTAAATCATATTTTGAATTTGAATTAAGATTGAATTACTGTATTGATCGATAATTAAATTTTAATGCTTTAAGCTTGTAAATATGTATAAATAATTGAATTACATTATTTTGGTTCATATGATTGATTGTGGTCTATGTACTAATTTTTAATAGATAAGAAAAACTCCAACGATATATTTCCTTTTCAAAAAGAAAGCTATTGAAGAATCAAGTCTAGATCAGCAATCAAGTCCAGTTGAGCAATCAAATCTTGTTGCTCATCAAGCTTTTGATAATCAAATAAATGAATCTCTAGAAGTTGCATTAGAAGAATACTTTCATATTAATTCATTATAGCATGATCCGGATTTGAGGAAACAAATAAATGAATACCCGATAGATAAACGCGATGAAGTTCAAAGAGCATATGTTAAATTTGATTTGTATCAATGCATTATATCAAGTTATCCAAGAAGTAGGAAAAATGATCATTGTTTTCAATCATCATGGTATGAATTATTTTTGCCATGGTTGGAGTATTCTCCAACTAAAGATGCAACATTTTGTTTTCCATTCTATTTATTTTTTTACTTTTACTTCAAAATCATTTACTACCTATGAGTTTCGAAGTTGGAAAAAAGTAAAAGATAGTAAGAATTGTGCATTTATTACTAATATTGGAACAAAGCTCACTTCTAAGCATAAAAAATATGAAAAAGCTTGGGAGGATCTCATGAATCAATCATTGCATATTCAACATAGTTTTGAGAAGTATACATCTCAAGTAGTTCGGGAGAATAGATTATGGCTAAAGGCTTCAATTGATGTTGCTAGGTGGCTTGCATTTCAAAGGTGTGCTTTAAGAGATCATGATGAAATGAAAAATTCATTAAGACCAGGAAATTTTCAAGAGTTGTTAAGTTTAATTTCCTCTTACAACAGTGAAGTGGGAAGAGCTCTTAATAAAGCTCAAAAAATGTGTCATATACAACACCAAGGATACAAAAGGAAATTCTACATATTTTTGCAACAAAAGTTAAAGATGCAATTCGTGAGGAAATTAGCGATGCAAAGTTTTGCATTATTGTTGATGAAGCTCGGGATGAGTCTATCCATTGTTTTGAGATTTGTTGACAAACATAGATTTGCAAGAGAGCGGTTTACAAGACTTACTCATGTTAGAGACACTACATCTTTGACTTTGAAAAATGAGATTTTTCATATCTTTCTCAATATAACCTTGATGTTCATAATATTCGAGGATAAGGTTATGATGGTACAAGTAACATGAGAGAAGTGAGGAATGGTTTACAAGCTCTTATTTCAAATGAATCTCCATGTGTTTATTTTGTTCATTATATGGCACATCGTTTACAATTGGAATTAGTTGTTACATCAAAAGAAATCATCCATATTCATCATTTCTTTACTAAGTTGCACTCCATAATTACCATAGTTGATTCCTCATGTAAGCGAAATGATCAATTGAAAGTTGTTCATTTTGAAAATATTGCATATTTACTTGATATTAAGGAACTTCAAAGCGGAAAAGGGCTTAATCAAATTGGTACCTTGCAAAGTCTAGGTGACACGTGGTGGAGTCCTCATTTTAAATCAGTTTGTAGCTTGGTCAATATGTTTAGTACAACATCTAAAATTTTATTGAACATTATTGATGATGGTGCTACTTTTTCTCAATGTAGAGATACAGATGTTGTTTATGAGGCATTAACTTCATTTAAATTTGTTTTTGTTTTGTGTCTAATGCAAATAGTTCTTGATATCTCTAATTCTCTTTACTAAGCTTTACTAGTTAGTCTTAAGATATTTTGAATTTGTTTTATTTTGCATCTTATGAAATGGTTTTGCTATCTCTAATTCACTTTGCTATGTCTTACAAGTACAAACTCAAGATATTTTAAATGCAATGCATCTTGTTTCTTCTACCAAGTCACTCGTTCAAAAATTTAGAGATGGGGGATGGAATGACTTAATTACTAAGGTAAAATCTTTTTGTAAATTGGTTAACATACTCATACCAGATTTGAATGATGATTATGTTGTAAGAAGAGGAAGAACTCATCATCAAGTTGATAAAATTTCGTTGGAACATCATTTTAGATTTGCAATTTTGATGTTGTGGTGGAAGTTGAATTGAAAGAATTGAACAATAGGTTAACTGATGATACAATAGAATTACTTATTCTCAGTTCAAGTTTAGATTTAAGAGAGATGCGTAAAGAATTTAGAGTCGTTGATATGTGCAAGTTGGTTGAAAATTTTTATTTTCGAGACTTTAGTGATCATGAAATGGATCAACTAAGGATGCAATTTGTGCATTTTGGTTATGTGAGAGAACATCCTAATTTCAGATCATTATCAACAATATCTGAGTTGTGTGTATGGATGGTGGAAACAAGAAAATCTGAAATTTATCCTCTTATGTATAGAGTCATTAATCTTATTTTGACTCTACCAGTTTCCACAGCTACTACTGAACGATCATTTTCAGCTATGAAGATAGTTGAGAATAAGCTTAGCAACAAGATAAAAGATCAATTTATCTCTGATTGATTCTAACTATATATTGAAAAAGAAATTGCTGAAAAAGTTTCTGCAAGTTTACTTGTAGACGAATTTCACGACTTGAAAAAGCATCACATACTTTTTTGATGTGTGTATTATTTATTTTTGATGCAGACTTGATTTTAATGTATTATTTGATATTTGGCATCAATGTGAATTTTAGTATTACTATAACGAAATTTTTTATGTCTGTTATTTGTTGGCCCCCATATCTAACTCTGCGTCTGCCCTGACTTGTCAAATTAAGACGACTTCTGAGTGCAATTTTGTCAAATTAAGGCAGTTCACGGGTACAAGTCAAAGTTAAGGGAAACAATTAGCAAAAAATACCATTTGCGGTGACTATAGATGTATTAAATCAAAATTATATTCACTAAATTTCATGTTAAAAGAATAAATCATTTTTAGGAAATTATAGCTATAGTTTTATCATCACATTGTTTTGAATTTGTCATAAAATTTCATAGGTAAGAACAACGAATAAGGAAAATTTAGATAGATGATATAGTCAAAAGTTGGATATTCACATATAGAAATGTGTAGTTTGCCACTTCAATGAAATTAAATTTATTGATTTCATACCACTTATTTTATGTAAACAAATATAAAATATTTTTGGAGAAAATAAAATAATCATGTGATAGATAATTAATTATATAAATTGGGTAAACTTAAAAAAAAAAGTACTTTATCATTTCACTTATTTCTAAAATGGGATTTGGAAAATTTTTCGTTGAAAAATGAAGTTTGTGATTTCAAAATTTTTGCAAAAAGGGATCTAAGATCTCATAATCATAATAGCAGTGTTTCAAAAGCGCTAGGCGTAGTCAGGCGGTCGAAGTTGAATCGACACATAGGCGGGGGATTAATCTGGACCTAAGCGGACTTAGGCGCTAGTCGACAGGGTTTAAACGCTAGGTGTAGTCAGGCGGCGACCTCAAAATAACGCCTAGGCGGGGGCTTTTAAAACAGCGCATTATAGTGGTGTTACATTGAATTTTTTAAACGATTCAACATTCTAATAATTAAACCTTTTTATTTACAGATTATACATCATTATTAGTAATTTTTGGAGAATTTTTTTATTTTTTAAAAAGTTTGTTATCATAATTTAAATAAAAAAATCTACATTATTCAAAAAATCACAAAACTTTTTAATGATGTGTATAGTATTTTTATTAACCATCTCATAAAAATTCAGATAATACGATTGTATGATATAATTTATTATTGATAATCCTCTATTTGAAAAGTTTTTGAAACCACACCCTTCGCACACAAAAAATTCTTCAAATCCGTTTTGCAATAGAATGAAACCAAATTATATTTTTTTGAAGTTTTTACATAGAATACATCCAACAAGTATTTTCGTTGCAAAGCTTAGGTAGGTTATAATTACCCAACTACCATTGGCCTCGTTTTAGGTATGTAAACATCACCAAAACAGACAATATTATTAAAGTTATTTACAATTCCAAATTATGATTAAAAATAACTATTATTTTACACTACAATGAAGATAAATAACAACTGTTTAAATTGAAGTTATATAAATGAATGTTTTAAAAAGTGATAAGCGCTAGTCGGGCAACCAAAGTTGAATCGGGGATTGGGCCGACTTAGTCGCTAATCAGCAGGGTTTAAGCGCTAGGCGAAGTCGGGCGGCGGAGAAGCAAGAACTTGGACTGTGCTTTAACCAACTTCGCTATACTATGGCTAATATCTTTGGTTGTTTCCACCTCTTTGAAGATATTCTCGATCTTGTGATCAGTCAATCTTTTTATTTTGGTCTATTCCTCACCTAGTTTATGGACCTGTGTCACTTGAGTATCAATTTTGGTACCCAAGAGACTCAGCTTCTCAGTAGCAGCATCCACACTACCCTTTATCACCCTCAAAATAGCACCTAGGCGGGGAATTGTAAAACAGTGATATAAATATACCCAACAAGGTTTTTTAACTCGTAGTAAAAGTAATTTCATTGCGTAGCTTAGGATGGTATTTATTACCTAACGACCATTGGTTTCGATTTTAAATCTATAAAGGCGGTAAAGTAGTCGCTTTTACAAACATTCGTTCCTTATTCTCTATTAAAACCTTGCCCTTGCATTTATTAAGCTTACTTTCTTGCTTTCTTTCTTCATATCTCAATTCCACCTCATGAAGCAAAAATTCAATTATGAGCAGTTCCATCTAGATGATGATGAAGAAAAAATCTTGTCTCATCGCAGATTAGCATGGCGTAGAGGCCCTCTGATTAGAAAAGGGAGTTTTGGGTCTGTCTATTTGGCCAATTTGAAAAACCCCAATTCTAACAACGGATTCTTTCCACCTATTATGGCGATAAAATCAACCCTTGTTTTTGCATCAACTTCAATTTAAAAGGATAAACATGTATTCCAACATCTCTATGGCTTCCCTTTTATTCTTGATTGTTATGGTAAAGAAACTAATACTACCATTAATGGCGACATGATTTACAATGTGTTGCTAGAATTTGGGCTTAATGCATCTACACTTCCCTAAACTTGTCCAAAAAAAGCTGTTACCACCTTGAACTTTGAAAGGTGATAGATAACCCCCCTGTACTTGTCTAAAATGAGTCACTTTACCCCCTTGTGCAGACTTGGCTTGCTACGTGGATGATCATCAAAATACACGCACGTAAAGTATGTTGGTGGAATAGAAAATGAATAAAATAAAACTCTAGCATTTTAATTCTTATCATTCAAAACACCTAATATATGTTTTTCATCTTCTTCAAAACTTCATCTCTATTCTAAATATTTTCTTCAATTAATCGTAATATTATATCGATTCTTGGCCCGTCATTTTCATCTTCTTGTTCTTGAAGCCGATATTTTTACGAGGGGGTAAAGTAACGCGTTTTAGACAAGTACAGGGGGCTATCTATCACATTTCAAAGTTTAGGATGGCAACAGCTCTTTTTGGACAAGTTTAGGGTGGTGTAGATGCATTAAACCTAGAATTTTCTTCTCATGGAACCCTAGGGGCTCTAATTAAGCAATTGTGAGCTCGAAAATTGCCTGAATTGGAAGTTAGGAGATTCACAATTTGTTTAGTCAAAGGAATTGATTTATACATAACAACGGTTTGTGCATTGAGATTTGAAGCCAGAGAATGTGTTGCTTGTTGATAAGTGTATAATTACACTTATTATCATGATAAATTTATACATTAAACACTATAGTTTGAGTCATTTTTATACTTCATATAAAAGATTTCACGTGGTATGTAGTTATTTTTTTTATGCAAATGCAGATACTAGGTAAATCTTGGGAGTAAAATGATCAAAAGTGGAATTCTATGAAACAAGAGTGAAAAAGGTGCAAAAAGATGCGTGGAACTTAAAGATTTGGCTTAGGATCGAAGCTTTCGAAGATCGGTGAAGTTGCAAGGAAATTTCTGAAGAAAACTCCATTCACGGTCGTGACCTGGTCACTTCAGAACAGAAATCTGCCAACAAAAGATTCATGGTGGTGAATCACCTAACGCGGTCGTGACATGGATGATTTTCTGGTATTATCTTCCTAACTACCAACCGCCAGATAAGTATGATCAACCGCCATCAACTACCAACGAAAAGACACTTATTAGGAGACAACCAATCATGAAAAGGTGCCTATTCATTGTGGATAACATCAAGTTTCACCAACCAATCAAACTGAAGAGATGCAATCTTTCACCAATGGATGTGACTCTTCATTTGGATAGACGTAACCCTTTAAAATCTATAAATAGGGCTCCAAATCCTCAATAATTTCATGCACCACCAGTGGCATATGGTGCAGAATGAAGGGGTGGAAAAGTACTACATAATGTGTGTATAGATAGAGAGTAAAAATGTTTAGTTTTCGCTACGTCCATAAGCGTTAACGATAAAATGTTTAAGTGATTCGAATCCCTATTTCGATCACTAGATTTCTCTACATATTTGAGCATTTGTTGTATGAGTGTAATTGTAAAGCACTTATCAATAAAAGTTTTCATTCTTCAACATTCGTTTATTCGATATGCACAGAGAATAGCATCCTAGCAGAGGTTCTATATGAGTCGAGACCGAATTCAAAGCAGAAGCAGGAATTGCGGGAAATGACGACTCCCATTAAAGAGTGGATACGGCCTGATCAACTTTAGCTTTCACTTGCATACCTTACAACTTTGCTTTGCTTTCTACTTATACTTTCTATTTCGAAGTTTATGATATGTCTATGTGTTATAATGCATATTTCGTGTTAAGTCTTTTATATTAATCAAGTTATATGCGTTGGAGTTAATTTTAAGAGTAGTTTCGAGGTTAACGATATCGTGTATAATCACTAGATCTGTGATATAACGCTGTTTAGTGAGCCAACATTTTTGGAATGGTAACTTGCTAAATATGGCTATGTGAGAGCGACTTGTGCTAAGCATAGTATTGATGTTGTCCAGGTTTATATAATTGTCTTAATTCGTTTGCGCTAGACTTAGAAAAGTCATTTCATGTGTTGCTCTACGGTGAATAATTGAATATCTGAGTGTCTAGAACCGAGTTTGTTAAATTAATCTAGTGTTCGTAATAACTTTGATGATTTTACATATTTTCTTTACCATACTTATTCGTAGGGAATATCTTTATACTTTTTATCTTTTCTAATCTTTCATACATTTGTCTATGCATCCATCATTCCAACTAAAATCTAAAAATATTTTATTTTCTTTATTCTGTTTTCCCTTGTTGATCTTTAGAGCTAGTCCTTCCCTGTGGGATCGATATCTTTTAAAACTACATCGCAACTGTATACTTGCAGTTATCATTATTTTTCTATTTGATAAGTGGTACTGACAACACCTTTGCTTTATGTGAACAAGTTTTTGGCACCGTTGATATATAGCCAAATCTTGTGAACAAACTATTAAACTTATCAGTAGAAAAGTGGTGATCAAGTTTTTGGCGCCGTTACCGGGGATAAGCCTTTTGGAACGAATGTAGTAAAAAACTTGCGATCACTTGTTCTAGCTAAAATAGGGATTCCTTTATCCCCAAGATAGGGGATTTTCATTTGGCCAAGAAAATTGCTTAGAATAAGAAGATGAAATTCAATTCGTACTTTGGAGGAACTACTTTGTATATGGCACCCAAAATTGTAATTGATCACATTCAAGAGCCTACATGTGATATTTAGGCGCTTGGTTGCATTATTTTTGAGATATTAACCGGGAAGAAGGTGTGGGATTGGGCTTTCAATTTGAAAGCTGATTGATGTCGGGCTATTCAAACGAGGCTTATCTACAACATGAACAAAGGTTAGATAAGCTCGACCGGGGTTCTGGCAAAGCCTCTATGATACTCAAGTTAGTTAACAAGGGGCAGAAAAAGGTAGCTTGAATGTATTGAGAATAGTTGAATTACGTACCCAATCAACTCTATGGAAATAACTTATATAGTGGATGGTGGTAATGGTGTAAACTGCTTAGATAATGCTTCAACTACTGAGATAATGGGGCTAACCGCTCCTATAGTGCGATAACCATCCAAGTGATGCTACATAGTCATAACTACCATTCTATATCATGGGTTGACTGGACTTCTGGGCTAAATGGGCTTCACGGGCTATGGGCCATTAGATAGGCTTTTATCATAAGTCCCCCCTAGCCTGAGCTAAACTCTTTTAAGTCTAGCATTTGCAAATTTGATAATAATGTTTTAATTAGAGCTTGTTAGTCATTGTGCAGGGAGTCAATTATTCAAGCTCATGTACCCAACAATGCCGATCCTAGGAAGCTAGACCACCGATCTCGTGGAATCAGCCAATGTCTTGGAACTTGACCGATCTCGTAGAATCAACTGATCTCTTAGAACTTGATCGATCTCGTGCAATTTTGCATTGGCTCAGAACTAGGCCGGTTCTAAGGAAATTTTGAAATTCTTCATGAATTGGATCAACTCAAACTTTACTAAGCAGAGACTCTAGTTCCAGAGTAGTCCCCCCCCCAAGCATAAATCGAGGTTTTATAAGCCTCGAGCTTCTTCTATCTTAAAATGAGGTAACAAACTTTCATTATTAGAATGGCTTTACTTGTAACTTAGCATATCTAAGACTTGCAAGTTTACACATGCGCCATGCGTGACCTTTCAATTCGTCATGCACCACATGTAACTCTTCACTTAAAATGCTATTTTTCATTGGAAGTTTTATTTGTGATGATTACGGTGCATTTCCCCATTTATATTTCCTTCAAAATTGCCATCTTTTCCACAATCTTATTCTTCTTGCTTTCTCTCCTACTTCTTACTTTTTTCCAATATTTTCTCTGCTACAACCCCTTGCTGATAAGTGTATAATTACACTTATTATCGTTATAATTTTACACAATAAACACTATAGTTTAAATCATTTTTATACTTCATATAAAAGATTTCACATGGTATGTAGTTGTTTTTTATGCAAATGCAGATACTAGGTAAATCTTGGGAGTAAAATGAGCTAAAGTGGAATTCTATGAAAAAAGAGTGAAAAAGGTGCAAAAAGATGTGTGGAACTTAAAGATTTGGCTAAGGATCGAAGCTGTCGAAGATTAGTGAAGTTACAAGAAGAATTCTGAGTAAAACTAAATTCACAATTGTGACCTGTTTACTTCAGAAACAGAAGATTTCCAATCAAAGATTCAAGGTCACGACATGTATATCGTGGTCGCAACATGGATGGTTTTCTGGTATTATCTTTTTAACTAACAACCACCAAATAAGCATAATAAACCACCATCAACTACTAACGAACAGACGCCTATCAGGAGTCAACTAATCATGAATAGGTGCTTATCCATTGCGGATTATATTAAAGCTTCTCAACCAATCACAATGGAGAGATGCAATCTTTCACCAATGGACACAACCCTTCGTTTGGATAGACGCAACCCTTCAAACTCTATAAATAGGGTTCCAATCCTCTTCAATTTTGAGCATTCAAAAAGTGCATTCAAGAAGTGCAGTGGATTAGTGTGGCATAGAGTGGAAAAAGTGAGAGAGATATAGTGTGTGTAGATAGAGTTGCTACATTCTTAAGTGTTAGCGAGAAAATGTTTAAGTGATTCGAATCCTTGTTTCGATCATTAGATTTCTCTATATTCTCGAGCGATTGTTGTATAAGTGTACTTGCAAATCACTTATCAATAAAATTTTTCATTCTTCAATATTCGTTTGTTTGATATTCGCAAAGAATAGCATCCTAGCGGAGGTTCTGTACGGGCCGAGATAGAATTCAAAGCAGACATAGGAATTGCGGGAGTTGATGACTCCCATTAAAGAGTGGATACGGTTTGATCAACTTTAGCTTTCACTTGCATACCTTACAACTTTGCTTTGCTTTGCTTTCTACTTATACTTACTATTTCGAAGTTTATGATATGTTTATGTGTCATAATGCGTATTTCATACTAAGTCTTTTATATTAATCAAGTTATATGCGTTGGAGTTAATTTTAAGAGTAGTTTCAGAGTTAACAATATCGTGTATAATCGCTAGATCTGTGATATAACGTTGTTTAGTGAGCCAACATTTTTGGAATGGTAACTTGCTAAATGTGTCTATGTGAGAGAGACCCGTACTAATCATAGTATTGACATTGTCCAGGTTTATATAATTATCTTAATTCGTTTGGCTAGGTTTAGAAATGTTATTTCATGTGTTGCTTTACGGTGAATCATTGAACATTTGAATATTTAGAATTGAGTTTGTTAGATTAGTTTAGTGAATCATAACATCTTTGTTGAACTTGCATGTTTTCTCTGCTATACTTGTTCGTAGGGAAAATCTCTATATTTAGATTCTCTAGTCTTCCACATCTATACTTACTCATTTTTCATTCTAATCTTCCTATCCAAAACCTTTAATCTATTTTTATTTTATTTATTTTGTTTTCCCTTGTTGATCTTTAGACTTGGTTCCTTCCCTGTGGGTTCGATATCTTTTAAAACTACATCGCAACTGTATACTTGCAGTTATCATCATTTTTCTATTTGATAAGAGGTACTAAAAACACCTGTATTTTACGTGAACAAGTTTTTGGCACTATTATTGAGAATAAGCCTTTCGAAATGAGTGTAGCCAAATCTTGCAAACAAGTTATTCAACTTATCAGTAGAAAAGTGGTGAACAGTTAGCTTTAAGAATAATTGCCTTTGATTCCTTTTCTTTTCATTTGTTCTTCTTATTATCCTCATCATACTTCTTCATGACATTTCTTGATTGAGAAGACTTCCCATCAATTCTTCAAATTTATAATTTTTTATATCATGAATATCCTCAATCGCACTATTCTTTGCATCTCACTCGTTATTGAGACTTCTTAGAATCTTCTTGACCATATCTTCTTCAGTATATATCTTTCCAAGCCTTTTCAACTCATTAATGATGATCACAAAGTGAGTATTCATGCTTTGAACACTTTTATTAGGTTCCATTTGGAAAAGCTCATACTCTCTGATCATCCATCATGTTGATATTGGTCTCTTTTACCTTGTCAATTCTCTCATAAGTGACCTCTAACTTCTTCCATATCGTTTATATTGTTTCGCAACCTAATATCATGTTGAATATAAGTAGTTAATAGTCGTTGCATTCTCTCTCAGCAGAGCGAGATCAGCCTTATCCCAATCAACCATATCCTTCGGAACTTATACACTATTCCTTTCAACAGCAAAATTGTATGGGCCTCTTTGATGGTTAACCATGCAATCATACTTTGAGACTGAAAGAAATTATTCATTCTATTTTTCCAGAATGAGTAGTGTTCGTCATTAAACATAAGAGGTCTGGAGATAAACATTCTTTCTCTAAGAGTTGAGTCTGTGAACTTCCGGTGACATACGAGTTGTTGTAAAAGTCATAGGAACTTTTACTCAATATTGTGAGCTCTTAAGATGAGCATTTGCTCTGATACCACTTGTTGCTCTCGTTGGCTATAACGATCTTAGTCAGAATGGGGTGAATGACTTAATTTAATTGCGGAATGAATTTTTAAGCACATTTTCTTTTGTAACTAAGTGAACTAAGTTTTTGTAGATGAATGAATGGTAGATTGAGTATAAAATTAACACATAAACAAGACAAATTAAGTCTCGATCTATATTCAGCTGATCTGAGTAAAAGATACACATCAAAGCTGACTAAATACACTTAAAAAGTAAACTCAAATATATAAAGATAATGCTTGTGGTTTAAAAAGATAATAATTTAAAGAAGTTTACAAATAATATTTTTTCTGACTCAGCCTACCTCCAATCCCCAGGTACATTCCCTGAGCTTTAATCCACTATTCTCAACTTCTTTAACCATGCGGAGAAGCTTTTACAAGAGAAATTACAACAAGTACCTTCCAAACTATAACACTCTACTAAGACTTGAGTACCCTTATCAATCTCACTATCACTCGGTATTCTAAAAAAGAGATTTTAAAAGAACTCAACTTATAAATTATTGGTTTTTCTTACAGACTCAATTAATTTCTATTTCAGTGATCTAACTATCTCATAATGCAAAATAAAAATGATCTCAATGAGTTGTTTTTTTTGGATATGGGAATTTCTGAATGTTGAGTCTAATTTGACAGAGCTTTAGCACTTAGAAAATTTTAGTTATATACCAAGTTTGAATTGTAGCCTTCAAGCTCCTTTTATAGGCAAAGGATTGAAGTTGTCATTGCAAACTTATCTTTCATCCCCGTTTAATCTTCAATTTATCTTCTCTTTCGATCTTCAAAATTCTTCCCCTGTTTGAGACAGATTTGTAGTCTTTGATATGAAAAATTAATCCATTAATATGCGAGATTCAGTGGCGGAGCCAGGACCCAGGATGGGGTGGGGTTTTCTAGTCGACGATCGTTAAGTGACAACTATATATTTTAGCTTATAAAAAAATTAGTCCAATAAATTATTAATGTCGTACAATTTGTTTAGAAAAAAATCTCAAATCAATAATATTTTAATTGTTAAACAGTAACGAATTTTATAACATTTGAAATTTAATATTATTGTACTTTTATTATGGGTTAATTAATGAAAAAATGATTGAAAAGGAAAAATATATAAAAAAATTTCGTATGCATAAACAAAAGAAGATTTTTAAAGAATATAAATTAGAAATAAATAAATGTATTACTACTCAAAATGGAAATAGTTAAAATTAAAATACCCCAAATTAAATTCTTATTAATGATATTTTATTAAATTTCCTTTCACATATCTTCACATTTAAATTTCAATATATCATTTTTATTTTTTTCTTTCTCGCTTCATCTCCTATCTTAAGCTTTGTATAATTTCATTAATGAAGGGTGAGACTGTAAGGTATCTATTCATGGAACTTTCGGAAGTTGGGGTGGGGCTTCAGCCCAGCCCCACCCCCCTTGCCACCGCCCATGGCGAGATCAAACAATTGATAAAAATATCGCGAATCTTCAATCTTCAAATTGATTTTATCGTGCGAGAGATTGGTGTGAACTGTTATGTGGCTTCGTTTGATTTGCTTGAAGTACTGATGCTGGCAGTTTGACGCGATTAATTTTGATATGCGGTGAGACAATCCATTTTTTTGAATTTTAGCATTAATAGATCGACATTCCATATTGATAACTTTTCCCTTGAACCACATGATTGTTCCTTGTTTTCTGTGCCATATCATCTTTGAGACTTGAAACACATCAACTATGAATGTTTTATCCAAAACAAGGGTTAGAAACATACAAAGTTAACTCATAATACTCAACACAAATTACAACAAAGATTAGCTGAGTGTTTCGTACTTTACCTCTACTGAGTAAATCTTTACTTAGCAAACCAAGTTGGTTATTTGCTTATTTTAGGTCAGCCAGGCTTGACTAAATTCTAATCACTTAAGACAACCAACTAACTACAATACTAATTTAACGTTTTTCTTTATGTTTTAGCATTCTTAAAAATCTTACCTCAAAATTGTTGAACAAATCTTTAAGCTTGGTTCAACATAACCCATATTGAATTTTAAAATAGGTAGGCGAATCTCATTAACTTATCCTTAAACTCCATTTCTCCCCTAAACTTGTCTTTAAATTCCATTTCCCCCCTATATTGCAAAAAGTTTACCAATTTGCTCTCTCAATGCCACATGTCAAAATCAGATTGGAGAGAGAAAAATCTGGAAACATAGCATTTTTTTAAAGTCAAATCAATAAAAAAATAACAAATGACATTAAGGAAAAATGAAATTTAAAGACAAGTTCAGAGATTACTGATACACTTTTTGCAAGTTTAGGAAACTCAAATATGTATTCAACTATGTAAATATTGTTTTATTCTTAATCATACCTCAGATATACGGAAGAGTCTACAATACATGATATATATTGTTAGGTATTGTAATCTTATCTAAAATGCATTAAAAAAGTCAAGTTATTAACTTTAAAATTGTTAAAAGTGGAAAAAAAACTCTATTTATTATCCTTACTAAATTATTGATATTTTCTTACCTTAATCACATTCTTTTTTATTATTTCTTACTTTTAAATTAATTCTTACTTTAATTGGTAAATATTTTTTTCCTATTATTGAACAAACTTATTTTTTTAATAATATTATATGACTCAATAAAATATTTTATTTGAATTAATTATTATGTTTAACTTCTGCAATAATTTGAAATTATTATAACTATTCTATATTCATCCCCAATTTATAATAAGGATAATTGAAAAAATCGAATTTAAAATAGTTTGTACAATAATAAATAATATGAAAATAAATAGTAATTAATTTGAAATATAATGAGGTGAACTCGATTTTTTAATCAACCGTAGTGAAAATTTAATTTATTTATATAGTACTATTAAAAAAATTTGAACAATAATAATTAATTTAAAAAATAAATAATAATTAATTCTAAAAATAATGAGGTAAATTCGATTTTTTTTATCAATAATCCTTATTATAAAATGGGGAACTCTAACAACTCATTTTATTGCAAAAGTTAAACATAATAATTAAATTAAATAAAAATTACATTGATTTATATAATATTATTTAAAAACAGTTTGCCCAATAATAACTAAATCAAAATTTATTTTACCAAAAACATATTTATTGATTAATTAAAGAAAGAATTAAATCTAAAAAATAAAAAACAATAGAAAATAGTACAATTTAGGTAAGAAATTGTTATTGAATTAAGGAGGATAAGAAGGATTTATTTCCTTTATTTAACAATTATGAATTTATTATATGGATAAGTTAACTTATTCAATAATAATTTCTTACCTAAATTGCAATATTTTCTATTATTTTTACTTTTTTCAATTTATATCTTACTTTAATTAATCAATAAGTATGTTCTTGGAAAAATAAATTTTGATTTAATTATTATTGTGCATACTGTTGTTAAATAATATTATATAATTCAATATAATTTTTATTTGAATTAATTATTATGTTTAATTTTTGTAATAAAATGAGTTGTTAGAATTTTTCAATTTATAATAAGGATCGTTGATTAAAAAAACCGAATTTACCTCGTTATTTTTTGAATTAATTATTATTTAATTTTCAAATTAATTATTATTGTTTAAAATTTTTTAATAATACTATATAAATCAATTAAATTTTTATTTCAATTAATTATTATTTTTAACTTCTGCGATAAAATGAAATTATCAGAACTCCTCAAATTATAATTCTAATAAAGATGGTCGGTAAAAAAATCGAGTTCACCTCATTTTTTTCAAATTATTTACTATTTATTTTCATATTATTTATTATTGTACAAGTTGTTTTTAAATTCGATTTATCCAATGATGCTAATAATAAATTGGGATGAATATAGTGTACTTATAATAATTTTAAATTGGATTAAATATCTTTTTTGGAAGTGTTTGCCCTTTTGGTGTCTGACCTTTTGAAATTATCTATTTAGTGCATGGCGTATTCAACTTTTGCGTAATTGGTACCTAACATATCGAATTTTAATACGATAATATAAAAGACCATTGAGGATCGGTAATTCTATACATGATTAACGAAACATACCCATTCTCTAAATGACAATATAATCATTTCACTTTTTTTGTGTTGTTAGATGGATACTTTATGTACTAAAATTAAATAGATCATCCACCAAATAAGCATATAGTGAATACGTTAAGTACCCAGTAAGCAAAAAGTGAATACGTCATATACCAAATAAGCAATTTTATTAGATCAGGTACTAAAAGGGCATTTAAGGTATAGAACATACCCTAAAAAAGTATTTTATCCAATTTAAATTATTACAAAGTTAGACATAATTATTAATTCAAATAAAAAATTTTATTAATTCATATAATATTATTAACAAAATTAGTTTGTTTAATAAAAATTAAATTGGGAAAAAATATTTACCAGAAACATACTAATTTAGTAATTAAAGTAAGAATTAATTTAAAAATTGAAAATAATAAAAAGAATGTAATTACGTAAGAAAACATCACTAATTTAGTAAGGATGATAAATAGATTTTTTTTCCTTCACTTTCAACAATTATAAAGTTAATAACTTGAATTTTTAAATACATTTTAGATAAGATTACAATACATAATAATACATGACATGTATTGTAGACTCTTCCCAGATATACAATTGTAAGAAAACCTATTTACATATTATTTTAGAAAAAAATGAGTTAATTTTTGAAAATAGTTAATTCTTATATATCATAATAAATTTAATTAAAAATTTATAACAAATATTTTTTTATATGTAATTGGTCCTTACTTTCGCTAAGGTAATTAATTGGCATTAGTCGAAGTGGACAAATCAAACAACATAAACCAATTTAAAAATTGTTTCATCTATCTATATAATTTAATTTAGAATTATGTTATCTAATTATATTTTCAAAACTTTCCAAAAGCATATTTGCATGTCTGTGCTTTCAAGTCATGATTGAATCTATGCATTAAAGTCCAACAAATTTACTTTTATAGTTTTATTCTTTAGTCACTTTGGTTACTTTATTATTTTTGTAAAACAAAAAATAATTACTATGTACAAAAATAACAATTGTTTCTTCTTCTTCTTCTTCTTCTTCTTCTTCTTCTTCTTCTTATTATTATTATTATTATTATTATTATTATTATTAATTTGTAAAAATTTAACAGCCTAAGAGTTTCAAAATTATAGTATTGCACTCTCATGTAATGTTATAATCGTTGTTGTTGTTATTTCTTGTTACAATTTGTTGTTATTATTAACTTATTTATAATTAGTGTTTAGTATATAATATAAGAATAACAATGGGGACTGAAAGTAGAAAGAATGATAGAAATACTCTAGAGGGGGGGTGAATAGTTTCACGATTGAACGTTGCGGAATGTAATATGAGCTGTGAACGTCAAGGCCTTGAGATAGGCAGTCAAGGTCTTGAAACAGATTGTCAAGGCCTTGAAAAAGAAACAGTAAGAAAATAAATATAAATGCGTAAAGTAAATTGCACGAGTATTTAAGGAGTTCGA
>CATIWQ010337180.1:0-11196 GCA_949673415.1 Euphorbia schlechtendalii | reverse complement strand
GTAGGAATTGCAGGAATTGACGACTCCCATTAAAGAGTGGATACGGTTTGATCAACTTTAGCTTTCACTTGCATACCTTACAACTTTGCTTTGCTTTCTACTTATACTCTCTATTTCGAAGTTTATGATATATCAATGTGTCATAATGCGTATTTAGTGCTAAGTCTTTTATGTTAATCAAGTTATATGCGTTGGCGTTAATTTTATGAGTAGTTTCGGGGTTAATAATATCGTGTATAATCACTGGATCTATGATATAACACTGTTTAGTGAGCCAACATTTTTGGAATGGTAACTTGCTAAATGTGGCTATGTGAGAGTGACTCATACTAAGCATAGTACTGATGTTATCCAGGTTTATATAATAGTCTTATCTCGTTTGCGCTAGGTTTAGAAAAGTTATTTAATGTGTTGCTCTGCGGTGAATTATTGAACATCTGAGTATGTTGAACTGGTTTGTTAGATTAGTCTAGTGTGTCATAACATCATCATTGATCTTACATGTTTTCTTTGCTATACTTGTCTGTAGTGAAAATCTATTTATTTAGAGTCTCTAATCTATCACATGTATTTCTGCTCAACTTTTCATTCTAACTTCCTACCCAAAAATATTAATTCTATTTTTATTTCCTTATTTTTATCTTTCCCTTCCATATCTTTAGACCTGGTTCCTTCCCTATGGGTTCGATAGCTTTTAAAACTACATCGCAACTGTATACTTAAAGTTATCATCATTTTTCTATGTGATAAGAGGTATTGACAACACCTACATTTATTTGTGAATAAGTTTTTGGTGCAGTTATTAGCCAATAGTTCACGAGATTTTGGAACCATTATTGATTAAACTTATCAATAAAAAAGTGGTGAACATTGTGAAGAAAATTTTAAGCAAGGGAGCTATTAAGATCATGGATGGGAGTGAATTTGTCAACCCGATTAATCAAGACAAGCTCAAAAGCTATTACGTATAAAGGCAAAAGAAATGAATTAGAAAAGCGGTACAAAAAAAGAGAAAAAAATGTTCGACAGTTGGCATTTGGCCAGCTGGGCAACAATTAGGACCGTTCTTTATGGAAAAATAATAAGATGTTTGCTGAGTCGTAAACCCGTGAAGTGCGGTTCAGGCAAAAATTAGGGAATTGTGAGGAATGGAGGTACCATGACTTAGAAAACCTGTTCTAGACTAGCTGGTGGCAGGATTCAAATCGTTGGAAAACTTGTACCCTTTTTAAAGTCATTTAATGAAATGTGTGATGTTTACAAAGATTTATGTTTATGTTATGGGAACGTGTGTATATAGAATATAGCAAGTAAACAAAGTGAATTTCGATAAAATTTCATAATGTCAAAAGCAATTCAAAAACAAACCAAACACAAGGTTTAGAAAACAAATTTCAAAGTCTGTGGTAAATACACATAGATCTAATGGTGCCAATCACTCCACCGAGAACACTTCCTGGAAGTGTGAGGAAGGGGGTCCAAACCATCTTCATCCCTCTCCCACTCGTGGAATACCCTAAGATGCTGATCAACATCCAGAAGACTCTTGATCTAGCTTAGTAGCCCGCAATAGAACTCGTCGGTGTCAATGGTCTCGGGGCATTGTAATCTAGCGTGACAACTATAGCTCGCACCCAAAACCTTCGTATAGCATTGGGTGTGTCAAGATCAAAATCATTGAAATGAGTCGAGCATGGAAGCCTGGGAACTCGTTGTTGATGTCCATTTTGCCTACACAGGAGGGAAGGAGAATAGGAGGTGAAAACAAATAACCCCATCAGCAATACGCTAGAATCATGAACGTTTGTAGCCACAAACAAAATCCCCAACCAAGGGCTAAGCCAGTGGACCTTAGAAGCTCGATAGTGTCCCAGAATCTCAATCCAAGCCTCTTTACTCAGCTAGTAATGGTCCTTCCTAACAAAACCCCTAGTACCATAATATGAAGGGAGGTATCAAGCCTTCCCCAAGTGAGGATCGGCGGTCAAGAGAATCTTCTCCAACAACCACACCTATGAGAATTTGGATTAAATAAGTAGAAAAATTCGCAAAGAAAAGGAGCAAAAAGGAAATTTACCTCAAGCAAGGCAAAGTGGTCACCCACTAAGTCCGGGTTCACTGAAGCAGCATCCACGTGAACCAAGCTCTTTGCTATAGATAATGCTAAGGGAGATAGGCCTGTAGAAAGCGGATCAATGACAGATAGCATATGGAATGGGTAACTGCTCCAACCCCACAAATGAACTCTGCTAGTAGAAGTAGAGCCACCATAAAGGGCCACGCCAGATGAGAGCTGGGCGTAGTCTCGCACCAGCCAAGAACAATATCGACTAGAAAACCTCCGACATCAGGAAGAGATGATACAAAGAGCCTGTTGGACTCCAAGTTCCACAAGCCTCGTAGCTTTTCCTCTCCCCCAAACTGAAAGGAAGGGAGTGCAAAAGATAGCCTCACCGGGAATAATGGGGTCTGGTTCTTCAAAAAGGGAAGCCCCAGGATAGCATGATATTCCTCGACCAAAGGGAAAAATCTTGAAGTTTATGAAATGGAAGACATGGGAAGCAGGGTCCTAGAACTTCAGGGCGGCATGAATAAAGACCATATTCACATGCCTAGAAGTGAAATATTGAATCCCAATAGCCTAAAGCTCACAAGCCTTCGCCAATCAGGCCCCCGGATGGTGCGAAGAAAGGCCCTAAGACGCTCATTATAAGTTGACATCAGTGAAAAAAGAGCTAAAGGAAATTCCTCAAGATCGGTGTTGCCTACACCCGTCAACCACATACATTAGCATAACATATTCATTCATTCATGCACATAAATAAGGCATTCACAAACATGCAAGAATATTCATAAAAACAAACATAGCAAGCGGAAGACCAGGCGCTTTTCTTTCATAAAATCTAAGTTTTTTTGAAAATCTACAAGAAAAGCATATCTAAAGATCAGATTCAAAAAGAAAGAAAACAAATTAAAGCAAAATAAGAACTCCTAAGTAAGCATCACCTATACGTCATCTCCACCCATCGAATCTCAGGGTGCTATAGTAGATATCTCAAAATCTGAAGACTTAGGTTCCCGGAAGCGCCATCGGCCGGACCAGATGCAGGAGGAGGTTGTGGAGTGTGGAGAAAGCTGGCATCCCAATCAAGAGTAAGTAATGGCCTGGTGTCTGGCTCGTCAAGTAGAGCGCCAAGGTCAAACTCAAGAGAGTGGGCAAAACTCGAGGTAGCAGCTCGCTCATTTGCTCGAGCCCGATCGGCTACGGCATTCTGCCGCAACAAATGCTGATGCTGAGCCTCCAGACTTTGATAGCAAGTGTCCAGACTCTAGTATCAAGCACCCAACTCCTAGTGACTAGCATCTAAGTCGTGGTAACGGGAATCTAAGTCTTGGTGACAAATATCCAACGCCTGGAAACAACTGTCGAGCTCCTGGCAGCGCTGCTCATACTCATCGCCCCTTGTGGCCATTGCCTACAATCATAGAAACATAAAATGAAAATCACATCCATATACATAAAAGCATAACATTTCATGCAAACTCAAGCATAAAATAGGTCGAGCAAAGGAACATACACATGTCACTCCATCTTGAAGATACATTATATCCCTCAATGAAAGGGAATGTCTGGCTACTAGATCCATCTCCTCACGTACAACCTACAAAAAGAATAAACAAATGTCAAACCCCAAGACCCCTACACTAAGGTTGAAGACAAGATGTTCAATCAAAGACTCACATGAGTGGTGCCAGAAGGATCATAGGCTGATGTGTGGTAGCTCTAAGGGAGAGGCACCTCTCGCTCAGTCCCCATAAAACCCATCAAACAAAAAGATGAGTCAAGGGGAGTCGTGAACCTTCCCTCAATAACACAAAAAGAAGACATGCTCGCACCCCCGACCAAAGCATTCAAATCGGGAACACGGGCCCTATTTCGAGCAGCCTCCTACATGAATAGATAAATTATTAGAAATAAGGTTATATAAACAAAATAATTAACATAGCTCTCATACCCGACAGCCTACACCGATGCCACTAGCACCTACATTGGATCCGTCAACTCCCTAACTCTCGGATCGTGAAGGAGGTCGTATTACCTCGGGCTTGGTCG
The DNA here is from genome assembly GCA_949673415.1 of Euphorbia schlechtendalii. Taxonomy (NCBI): domain Eukaryota; kingdom Viridiplantae; phylum Streptophyta; class Magnoliopsida; order Malpighiales; family Euphorbiaceae; genus Euphorbia; species Euphorbia schlechtendalii. Next base: position 7,082 of record CATIWQ010337180.1, on the reverse strand, counting down.
GTGGATGAAGTGGGAGAATTCTCTCCTAAATGAGCGCCTCGTAGTCACCGCGCTAACCAGAGGGCCTCACACCATGCTTCTCAAAGAATAGCTGCCTCTCCTCGGGATTGGTGATCACTAAGTGCGCCCAGAAAAGTCCTGTGGGAGGTGTAGGAGGGATGCATCTCTTCGACACTGGCTTAGTTTGCCAAAATTGTATAAGCTCACCCAGGTACCACTCATGGGTCCTAGGTCCCTCCAGAATAAAGTGACACTGGTTTATCTCCCTCCTAATCTCTTTCGCCATATGTTAGCTAGGGAGCCCCTCTAGGGGTTGTGGTCCACCTAAAAAGAAAGAGCGAAGTAAAAAAAAGGTGAATTTCGAGTAAAAGATGAATGTATTCCTATCTACCAAAACAAGGATCCTCACTTGCTTGAGTGTTAGATCGCAGAGATACTAATAATAGCCTATGAAATCCAATATATCTCCCTCGAAAGATGAATAAATCTGGCCCATGCAGAGGGTGTCATCAGGAGTCGGTAAACCGAGGGGCGGGAAGGAAACCGTAAAAGAAATCCCATGCTTGTAAGATCAAAAAGTTAGTTAAGGTTAATAAAAAATAACCGATATTCACAAATTGTAAAATGAACGAACGTTACCTGGAGAACCATGGGGTAGCATCGCAACGATAGCAAGTTAGCCCACGTGACCAAATCAAGAGTAAATTATGTCTGGGCTAAGATCGCCAGGGCTAGTTAAGGTCACTAACACTGTCCAAATTAGCCAAGGGCTTGATCAACCCATAGTTGATCTCGCTGTTAGAGACCGGGAAGAAGGTCACAATCAATAGGGTGATTAGAAAGGAGTAGACGTATAATGGAACCTCTATCACTGAAATAGACTATCGACAGGTCCAATACTCAACTAGCATGCTATAACGCAACGCTTGGCATCTCGGGTCAACACCGATCAAATCTCTAACGTGATGACAGTGGTAGGAGCCTTGCAGAACCGCTCCAAGAAAGCATAAAAAAGATTCACAGTACCGGTCTAGGGCAAACCAATGATCGCTACCACATAAAATAGGGTGATGGTGAACTCCCTGATCGGAAGATGAAAAGTGTGTGAGATGTCACTCCACCTCTATTCCAATGCAATAGATGTCGCATATGGCGATAATGTGGGCCACAAAGATCGGGCCAGGTAACCAAACCCGATGGCCTCGATGGCCTGAATAAACTTCGGTAGAGAGGAAGCATGGCACCACCAAGTCTAGACGGTAGAATACTCACCCGTGTGGTGAAGTGTAGGGGCCTACAAATAAAGTCAAATAAGACACATTTCAAAAATGAAAGCAAAATGTATACAAAAATAAATTTTTTAACAACCGCGGAGACCCCGAGGGGCATAAAGGACCCTCGCTAGAAGTTTTGGTGAGGTCCCTAAGGGACCCTCACAAGAAATTTTTGCCAGGAACCTAAAGGGCCCTCGCCGGACCCTTTGGGGACCTCGCCAGAATTGGTCCGCTAAAAATTTTCCCAGTGGACCTTAATTTGATTTTTCTCTAATTTTTGTCATTTTCTAAACTAAAATTCCGCATTATGATTCAAGTTTCAGTTCAATTCTACTCCCTAAACAACATAAAGGTCAATAAATCTGAAGAAGAAGAAAAAATAAATAATGTTTTTTTAATAAATACCTCGATTTGAGACAAATGGAGCTGGATCAGAAAATCGAGATCCAGTGTCTCTATAGGAGTGTTAAGAGTGAACCCTAGCATGGTGTCCCTCACACTCAAGCCATATGCGACATCAATATCGATAGAGAAAATGCTAGCCTGATCAGTAGGCTGAGGATTAAGACTAGAGGGGAACCGAAGCTACCTGCCAACGACTTTTGATAACATCTTTTCTAGAGAGAAGGAAGAGAGAAATTATTTAGAGAGAGAGAGTAAAAGTGAGAAGTGAGAAAATAAGGAGAGAAGAGTTATATTTATAAAGAAAATAGGTAGGCCCCACCTATTTATATTCTCCAATAAAAGCCCCATAACACAACGGAGCAATGCACGGGATATCCCCAATATCTCCCTAACTCATTAAATTTATTTCTCGATGTTTTAATTTTTTGATTGAAGGGGTAAAATTTTTTACTTCGCATAAACTCAATCAAATAATTAAAACATTCATTATAAAATGTATTAACATGATATTTTCTCTGATTTGTGACAGGATCAACTCAATATCCTACTAGGGATGTGAAACTGAAGAAGGAAATGGAAATCTAATTCTATTTGCTTTTCAGACAACCTACTTAGGCAATTCTAACAAGCAAAGCTAACTAGAGGTCAACCCATAAGGGGCACATAATGACCACACCAGCCCCGCCCATAAGGGGCACTAAACATCAAGGGACAACGTAGAAAGAAACGGATGACCCAATTAACGCACGGCACCGAAAGGAAGGCCCATGTCATCACCAATCAAGGATAAAGAAGTCACCAACCGCACAGGTTAAGTATTTTCTCGATCCCTTCACTCTTTTCGTGTGATCGTACTGGCTATTTAACCAACAGCGATCACACGAGAGGCAGCTGTGAGCACGGGATGTTGTACTAGCCCACACGTTCAATGATGATGGCTTTTCAGGATTTTATTGTTGAATCACACAATTCTCGATTATCCAGATGCCTTCAAATGGGAATGTTCCTTGTCTCTAAATTTAAAAAGGACATTTTGTAAAATTAATTAATTTTTCTCTTTAGTTCAAAAAATTAATCAAAAATACAAAAAAATATTAAAATACACGGAAAATGAAAAAAGTACGAAAAAATATACAGAAATCAAGGACCTGTCTCGCCATAATTTTTCTGTTGAGGCTCGCTAGAATTTCTAGCGAGCCTCACCGGAATTTGTTACCTTTGTTGGATTTCCGGGATTTTTCCCTATAAATATTTGGGAAATTTTCGTTAATCAGGACCAGAAATTTTCAGAGAAAAATATAGCTTTTAAAACTGCAACCAATTTCGGGAAATAAATAAGTATTTTCAAAATTTACACCAAGTTTTCAACCACAAAAACTAAAAGACGACGAGGACTACTTTCTAAGGTCGAACGAATATTGTTGAAGTGGATTCGTTCCGTAAGGATAAGCCTCTAAGTTCCTAGAACTGCTAATTCCGTGCTCATTGTCTGATATTCCTTATTCTGATTTCATCTGCGGACCTAGGATTTTTATTATTCTATTTTATTTCGAATGTCGTAATTTTTATTTCTTCACCGTAATTTCTTTATTAATGAAGATATATGGTAGAATACCCCCACAAAGGGAATGAAAATATGTTCCCACATTATAGCCCCCACTATTTTACCATGCGAGCAATTTTATTAATTAAAACGAGCAACCAATGTGTTAATTAAAATGAATTATTTTATTTTAGAATAACAAATCCATTACCGCGATTTTTCAATAGGCCCATACGGACCTCACTGAAGCCAAAATCGAGCAAACGTGCAATGTGTTGTAATATACCATGTGCTAACCTTTTTGGATGCAGGATTAGATGTATGTTTAGGATTTTAATTTTCCTTCGGGTATTGCAATTTTAAATATGTTTTGGGAAATGTAATTAATAGATTAGGTGGGTGGTTGCATCCCCAAAGGTTTTGTAATTTTTAATCTTTACTTTCTGCATTAATTTACTGTTTTATGGATGGATTTATCGCTTTCAAATATACTTGAATCATGCATAATAACTCGAAAAATGACATAAGTGCGAATATGCACAATTAAGAAATACGATTTTCTATAGATGTAATATAATGTGATCTAATGAGAAGCAACTTATCCCAAACCAAAATCTCTGTGTCTTAGTAGGCTGTCCCCCGGACGTTACGCCTCACAGGACTCTAATTCCTGGAAAGAGCTAATCCAAGTGGGGACTTTACACTAAGAGACAGTGGCTTCGAGTTTGATCAATCTAAAAATATTTTCACCTTCTCTTTCAAACCTTCCGGGTCCCTGACCCGGTACCTTTTTAATTTTCTACTTAAACACTCCGGTGGACTGCGCCTCTCATCCTGCACGCTCTAGGCCCATCTCTCTTGTCTAACGATTTATTATAAGTTTCACCAATTTCAATCAATGTCGGATCTTCAGCATATCCTGGAAGAAAAGACTTGAAGGTCATTGTCCTTTTTGAAGTTCACAAACATACATCTTCACTTGCAAGGAGAATGCACTTGTCAAAGTAACAAGGTTTTGCTAGAATAATTATTTTCTACAATGAGGTTATGTTAAGAACATCATCAACCTTATTATTATGATTATTATTTTCTTGAAATTAAAATTCTAACACGTTATTTTTAAATGCAGCTTTCAACTCAACCAGTTAGTAAGTATTTCATTCGGACTCAGAATCCCTACTTTAAAGGTATATAATTTTGTTCGAACCATTTATACCTAAATTTTTCAGTTAAGCTAATTCGGGTGGTGACTCTAATTTCTTTAAAATAGGGCTTGTAGCTCTATTTTATTTATTCATATCTTTCAATAAAAGAGATTAGTCTTTTGTGGGTCTGACAAATATTATTGCCTCGGAAATATCCATACTATTATACCAAGCATGAGTGATATGACAAACACCCCTTGAGGAAAACTCGTAGAGAGACTCCCCACATAATAACCCAGGAGCTCGCTCTGCGCCGTCCATTCGAAAAGGAAGGAAAAATTTTACTACTCATAGTGGTAGCTCTGCTGAAGATTAATCTTTTGAAAATTGTGCCTCAATTTTTAAAAATAGTGCGCCCAACTACCTCAATGACACGCTGCTTGAACTTGGTTAAGGTTTAAGGGTGTGAAGCAAGGGTCACCACCCGTGTAAGTACAATACAGCTAGATCGACTTGAATATGGTTAGTCAACTTGAGTATATTATAGTGAGGAAATGGACCACTTAAATTTGATTAGATTCTCAGGTCTAGCTACTCAGAGATGCAATTTTAGCCTTAACCCCCCTCGAACTTAAACCCACATATAGAGAAACCGTAGAAACCTCCTATATGATTACCTAAATTTTTGAAATTTATATTAAAGTGTCACCAGCCATACGCAAGGGAAACCAACGTTGCAATGAGTAAGGGTGATAAACTTATACTAACCGTTTATTCCTTATGCAGCTCATGTTTATTAATTGTTATAAGCATCATTCATGTGATGTATTAACCACATATTCTTGCAGCCATGACATTTAATCTCATGTGAACAACATAAAATGAAAATAAATACCAAGCTAAACAGAATAAATAAAAATCCGGCATGCATGACAAGCATTTCAAACTGGAAACCCTTAAGCGCATGCATTAAAAACCACACTAACCATCATTTTGTGATTTCAGCTTGGATAGAAATGAGAGACTTGAAAGGATCAATGAAGAAGGTGTGCCGGTAATCCCTAAAAAAACCTAGAAAGAAAATAAAGAAAGCTATGGCTGATTGAACCAACAATCTATCATAGACTCTTTCCAAAACATGATAATGTCAGATGCCTTCATTGAGAAATTATGCACCATTACAAACAAAAAGAAATATGATGAGCCTTCATCATTCGATAAACGAAAAGGTGTTGCAATCAAAGGAGAATCCACTAAAGTCAAGAAACGTTGGAAAGTAAAGTGCGCCGAGATGTAGTAGATAATGCCAAAACTAAAACAGCTTACTAGACTCATTTCTACCAAGTATACAAATCCATAGGAACTTTGCCCTTTCCACCTTAGAACTATTACCTATAAAATTTATAATTCCTTACATCCCACCATTTAGTGGGACTAGGTTCTCAAAGGTGAATGTTAAAGGATACCTCAGGGTAATGACCAACATTGGTGTGCCTGAGGCTCACGTGGTAAAACTCTTTCGGACTACTTTGAGAGACTCAACCACTAATTGGTACATGAGGATGACAAGCCACTAAAATCCAACTAGAAGTCCATATATGCATTTGTTATAGAAAACTACACCTACAACATTAAGGTCAAGACCACTCTCCAAGACTTAGAAGCAATTCGTCAAGGCATGAATGAACCCTTCAAAACTTATTACAAGAGATAGATGGTACCCTTGGTCGATGGTGCACCCAAGATGGAAGCACTAATTTTAAAGTTAGTGAAAGTTTTGAGAGGAAATTAACTTGAAAAAGTTTGATACATATGGTGACATAGTTGATTACACCAAGAAAATTGAGATGCATGCAGAAGATAGTATGCGAAGGAAGGAGGAGCTGGCCTATTATACCATACCTAAGACCTATGAATAAACATATGAAAGAGTTACTCCAGCCAAGATAACAATCACCACCTACACCGGTAAAACTAAACCACAATAATAAAGCAAATTGACACCACAAGAAAATTCGTAGTTTGCAACAGAACGCTTGCAATGGAATTTTTTCCATTGCAAAGCCAATAGCTTGCAACGAAATTTGCAAAGGAAAATGCATTCCCTCGTAGATTTAATAGAATTAAAACATTGAAGATGTTTGCAATGGAATTTGCAAGTGTTTGAAAATTCCGTTGCAATAAAAATGGGCGGGAAATGATGGAGGGAAATTTGCAACGGAAATTGCGAGTATTATAAATTTTTGTTGCAATTGTAATGCAAGGGAATTAAAACATAATAATTGCAACTGAATTTCCGTTGCAATGAAGTATTAAAATAAAATAAAACAAATTAAGCAAGAAATTTTTATACTGTAAAATCCCTATCCTATCACGTCCTACTTCTTTGCTACTTCCCTCTTCACCATGACTACCATTGTTATTTCATTCAATCCTTCACCCAAGCGACTAAAATTCTAGACTCCTTTCCATCACTTGAGAATCACGCTTTCTTCACAGTGTTGTTTCTCCCCTTCCTCACGTTAGTGCCTTATCTTCTCCTTAATCAAATTGAGCAAAAAGTTACTAAACCCACAATCTAAGGTAAATCAATTTCAAATTATTATTGTTCATGTTGAATTTGGTTAAATTTAAGGTGTATCTAACCGAAGTTGGTTTAAATTTGTCCATTTTTCTTGATTCCTGTTATTGAGTTGTAATTTTCAGTGCATTTGA
>CATIWQ010337137.1:0-17977 GCA_949673415.1 Euphorbia schlechtendalii | reverse complement strand
TCATATGGGTAATAACAAGTCTTTGTTAGTTCTGCTAGCACAATTAAAATTGTCTCAATCCTAGATGTGTGAAAGTGCTATGTTGCATATTTTGAGAGGTTGAGTTATAAAGACTCTTAATGAATTTCATATCTCTTATGACTGGTGTATAAAGTGCAATATACACTTGATGAAATCACCTATGTGGGTGTGAAGTGGAGCCGCTTCTATGAGATATTTGTAATATCTACTAGAGCACTTATGAAAGACCAGGCAGGCGCATGGTCTATTTGCGCAAAACCGCGCTGTCAGAGAGAGCACCTTGGTATAGTGCGATATGGTAAAATCCCTATTCCACAGTAGTGCTTATTTGGTTCATAGAAACTTTATGTTTCACCAAATATTCCGTGGATTAAATTTTAACTATCAAGTATTGGTTCATAGTCTAAAAGACACCAATGCCATGCATTATATGTCAAACCTGAGATATCCAGAAAATTATTTTATCAAAATTTCTTTTGAAATAAGTAGGGGATTGTTGGAAATTTTATTTTATATTATTTGAAAAGAAATTAATTTTTGAAGTAAGTTTTCTACGGAAATTTATGCTAATATATATTACATTAATCCCATTTTATTGGTTTTGTTTTGTGTTAATATCAATGGCTTCACAATCATACATTAGTAGTGTTTTTTAATCTACTTTTATTATCATTAATGCATATAAATGAAATATATTAAGATAGTAAGGGAAAAGGTCATTCATTCTCTTTTAATGAGATTGAATGGTACAACGGCTATATTACTTTAATGTGTTAACATCATATTCTATATACATGTATGATGTTGTTTTTCTAATGGAATATAGAACAGTGATAGAGTTGATAAGCATATTGTGTAATATCTTTTGTTAAGCATATTGGTTCCATTTTGAGTTGGTTAATACCAAGAGAAAACCTTTTATGCCCACCAAATTTTTCTATGAGTTTTCTAGATATGATATTGCATCTCTGTTCCTGTTTCCACTTTCAAATCGAAAGTGAAGGAGCTGTTTAATCTTAGAAGGAATTACGAAGTATCCTTTAAGGACAGTGTCGTTCGACAGGACTCAGCTTATCGGTGTTCAAGTTTCCTTAACTTATTTCACTATTTATATTATAGTGTTATATATAATTTCTATTGATTAATTTTATTAATTTTGTTGAAGGTGGAGACTTGAAACACTCTACGAGATGGGAATTCCAACAATGTGGACTCTTCCAAATCCAAGAGAGAAAATTTGGGATCGAAGATATTTTATTTCTTTGTTCATTTAAGTTTGCCATTGTATTTTTTCCCAACAATGCCTCCGCAGAAGGATTCTTCTCTAGCTGTCATTTTCTTTAAAATTTAGAGATTTCCAGATAAATGGATTTTCAGAAAATTATGAATATTTTTGTTGGTTCTTTGAAAAGTTTGAGTATTTCTTCTACAGGTTATAGGATTCAAACTATTACAGTTTGAGTATTTCTTCTACAGGTTATAGGATTCAAACTATTATAAACACTCATCATCTTGAGTACCTTAGTACTCTAAAGCTTTGCTTTTTTTAACTTATCTGTATGTTACTTAACTTAATTGAACTGAATTATTTAAGTCTAAATTAAGAAATATACATTACTTATAATAATGAATTGATATAAATTAGTTGATGAATAAGTTGAAAAGAAAGTAAATATTCTGTGAATTTTCTTTCTTCCATGGTTGTGCATTTCTAGGTGATGGCTTTGATGTTTCAAAGTTCTTCTAAACCCCATATATATGAAAAAATGATTTGCTCTAATTGGCAATGAATGCAGCTAAATATCAACATATCTGTAAAAAATTAAATAATTCCATTAGTTGGCAACAGTAAGAACTTTATTATAGTAACATTTAATTTTGAAAAGGAGTCAAATTACCCTTATCTTGCCAGTGTTAACCCAAAATTTAATGAGGATATGAAGTGGAAATAGATATATCACCTTTTGAAACAAAAAACCCTCATATAGAATAGCTCTTTTATGTACAAATTCCACAAAAGAAGGAAAATATCCCACTATTGCATTATATGTAGCAGCTTCGAATAAATAAATGTAGAGATATGCAGAAATTGGATTTAGCATGGGAAAAATAACATAAAATACAACCCGAGACCATTTAAAGTACGTAAAATGAGTTGTAAAGATACAGTAAAGAGTGGGGCAAGTAGTTGGCAGAAGGGCTAGCTGCCTAGCTCATAATAACATTATTAGCCATTGGTTGACATCTCAAGTTATGGCTATATAGCTAGGGGCTTTTCCTATGTATTGTCCACATTGCTTCACAATTATTTTCTTCAATCTTCTACTTCTTAGCAGCATTTATAATATTACCAGAGCAAGTTGAATTTTCGTTACTTTTAAGGTAAGGTTGATGTTCAATACTACTTCATATTTTTTTATTCTGAATATGAAGCAAGACATGAATTCTAAATTTCATATAATTCGTACACTACTCTATATTTGGAATTGAATATTTTAATATTATTTTAATTTTTTTAATTATATAATTAAGATATAGTTTTTTAAATATCATGTATATTTATCGTATAATTATTAATTTCATTTAATTTGTTTGTATTTAATAAATAATGTGATGTTTTATTTTAATATTAGATGATAACTATATAAATTAAATTATAAATAACCAAATATTTTAAATTCAATTATATGATAAAAAATAAAATGAATTGAAAAAATTAAAAATAATTCTAAACACTCCGTAACAAAACATTACAAAGTAAAAAAATACACACTACAAATAAAAAAATTAAACTACAATCAAATTATACATTATTTTGCAAAAAAATTATATGAAATATACATTCTTAATTAAATATTTTATATTCATAACATTGTATTATTTTGAATTTATATTTAGAAAACACGATAAGTTTAAATATTTTAGTAGAATCATAATAAAAAAAACATATTGTTATAACAGTAATAATAAAATATTGTTTAAATGAAAGGAAATTTTTCTAGTGTAGGAAAATAAGTATATGGTTGAAGTGAATTTACTGTAGTAAATAGAGTTTTGAGTAGTAACTGTACTTATTTACTGTAGTAACTGTATAAACAAAGTAAAAACTGTATAAATAGAGTTTTGAGTAAATAAGTATTTAGGTCATCTCCAATCCATTACCCTATCTTCTCAACTCAAAACTCTATTTTTACAATATATCCCTTATTTGTTGAGTTGTTACAGTAAATTCACTCAACTCATTATTATATTTTTTACCTCAAAAAATTCTCTTCATCGAAACAATATTTTATCGTTATTACAATGCTATTGAAAAACAATAAATTCTTATTTTTTTAAATAAAAATACTCAAATTTTAGTATTATTATACTAAATGATGAATATTTAAATTTAAAATAATAAAACAATTAATATTTAACATTTATTTATAAATAACTAAAATGTTATTAAAAACATTAAGCATATTCAGATTGTTAATGAACTTATGAATAAGATTATAAATAATTATAAATTAATTTATTTAATTATAGAAGTAAAAATGATAATAAAAAAATAATATATATCTACATTAAAAATAGAGTAAATAGATGGATTACTTCAAATTTGAAGGAACCCATCCCTTATTTTATTTTTAGAGTAGAGACATAGAGTAAATTGGAGTTTAATCATACTTAATATATAATGATTACTTTACATATAGAGTACCATTGGACATGCCCTTACGAAGGGATTGGATCTGGGAAATCCCGACCAAGAATTCTCATGTGGCATTACGAAAAAAAAATTAACCTTAAAGTTTTGATAGAGACCAGGATCACACAAAATACATTATCACGTTTGAAAAATTAACGAACTGACTTCGATAATTCATCATTGGAAATTGTATATAAATCGAAAACATTAAATTATCTATAATAATTTAGTAGATTAGAGCTACGTTGTAATTGTAAATTTTTGAATAAAGCTATGTAACTTGAAGTTTAATGTTTTGAATAATTTTGTAGTACCAAATTGTTGAACCATTAAATTTTGGCTTAGTAGCCACCACTTGTTGGAGTTGAGGTTCAGGTCCCCGCAATCAATAAAAATTTCAAAAAATGCTCATTGTACTAAACAAAGTTGTTGAATTAAAGTCGACTTATAAGTAGACCTGCGCACGAGCCCATTGAATCGCGGGATCCGTCCACGTCCATTCTTCATGGGATGGGCTTGAACAAGTGATTGGAGATTAGACCCGACCCGGCCCGAGAACCCAAAGTGACCCGAGTAAAATATATGTTGGGCTTGGTTTTAATAATAAAATCCTAGTTCGACCCGTTCGGACCGAAATAATAATTATTATGTTAAAAATATATATTTATTTTTATACATTCAAAGTAAAAAAAATATATGGTTGAAAATTTTCATATTTTTTTACTAAACTTTAACATTTAAACTCAATTTTGTGACTTATACTACAAATATGTTTGGATTACAATTATTATTTAGTAATAAATATTAAGTTTTTTTTATTCAAAACAATTAATATTTAGGCTCGCGGGCCAGGCTTGGTTTTGATTATTTTATTAAAGGCCTGGTCCAGCCCCGAACCGATATATTTTTTCATGGGTTTGGGCCGGGCTTGGCTATTCATTATTTAGCTAGGCCCGATAAAGCCCGACCCGGCCTATGCCTAGGTGCTACTTATAAGTTTGAAATGTTGGTAAAACTAGTTTACCATTAGTTTATAAGTTGTATAAATTTTGAATCCCTAAAAATGACATATAGTAATAATGATATTTGGAGTAAAAATTGAAAGGGATATATGTCTTTTACCTCGTTGAATTTTAAGTGCTTATATGTTTTCTTTAATGTATTACCAGTACCAACTTATTGTTTTTTTAAATGTAAATTGCTTATAAATTCAAATATAAATCAGTGAAAATACTTAAGTTTTCAGTCATATTCGTGATTGGATGAGTGAATAATATGGCCAAGCCCAACTGAAAATTGAGTTTCTCAAATCCAAATATTGAAATTTACGCATTGTTTGTTACAAACGTTGTTGATACTATTAATGGTAAAAGTGCATGATGGTCATAAGGTGTCCCAACTTAGGCCTAAAAACCTGTATTTTTCCGTTGACAACGTTTCCGCAGCTTCCTTACTTTTGAAAAAGTGTATTTACTAGAGCATCTTTGGTAGTTTGTCTATTCCACAAATTGTCTTGACACATAGGAAGGAATAGACAATCAATTTGAAAATGCATCTTTACTAGCTTGTCTATCTCATCTTCCCTATATGATGTAACACCTATGTGTCATCATTTATTGTAGACAATATCTATTTGATTATCTAGATGTAGACAACCAAATAGACATTGTCTACAATAAATACTATTTGAAATAGAATAGACAATCTACTATTTCTATTTTATAAATAGATGTTGTCTATATTTATGACTATTGCCACATCATCAATTGGAATTACTATTTCACATGCCACCTAGACTTAGAATCCACAGGTTACTAACGATGCTCTAACTATCTCATTTTAACTCTACCACTCAATAGGTGGAGAATGAACATCACAGGTTGCCATGTATATATTTGAAAAAGTCAAACCTGTAATATTGAGACACGTGGATATAATAAAAAAAAAATTTAAACAAAATTGATTCCTTCTTCTTTGAACTTCTCATTCAGAATCAAAATCAATTCATAATCATCACCTTCATATTCAAAGTTAAATTCAACCCATAATCATCGAAATTCAAGCATCAGGAAAGGCATATTAGTAATCAAAGGTAGTAGAAATGAAAGAAGATGGAGATGGTTGTGCATATAACCTGACTTCAAATTCTTCACAGAACATGGCTTGAATTGCCGAATTAAAACGTGGAGTAACAATGGTTGGAGAATTGAGCTTCAAGTCATATCTGAATTTGGTTTATCGGAATTGAATTCCGGCGATGGATTGAATTTGAATGAGATATCAAGAGGGGTTGGAGCATCCTTCATACCTAATATTTGCTTCAATTGCAACAGATTTTTTGTTGGAATTAATTGAGGCGCCGTCGTGGTCCGGTGGCAGAAAATCCATAGATGAGAGCTTATAATTTGGGATTTTTATGGAATTAGGGATTGGAATTGCAATTGAGAAGATGAGAATAAAGTTGTTTGCGTTGGAAATAAAATATAACTGCAAGAATATTATAGCTATAAGAAGAGAAGTATAAAGAGAATATGAAAGAGATTTTATTTCTTATCTCTGAGGTGTAATAAATAAGGAAAATTGAATCCAATTTAAAGAAAAACTCAATGGCACAAACCGTAAATAATAAGAAATATAAGGTTCCGCGCATAGTACTGCGTAGTGTTGCATAGTATCCTGCATAGTATTTACATAGTAAATGGCGACTTTCAACAATAATTAAGCATCAATTATTAACACTCTCCCTTTGATGCTTAAATTTTGCGAATAAGACACTATTTCGTTAAAAACCCTACCAAGGAAAAACCCAATGGGACAAAAACCTTAGTTAAGGGAAAAATAGTACATTGTTTACTCCCCCTGTTCGCAAGTTGATTGAAGATCCTTAAAACGACGCATTCCAATGCTATAAACCAGTTTCTTGAAAGTTGAGGAAGGTAAAGTCTTGGTAAATAAATTTGCTAAATTGTTGCAAGAGCGGATTTATTGAATACCGATTTCACCATTCTTTTCAAGATCATGAGTGAAGAAAAATTTTGTTGAAATATGCTCTGTTTTGTCTCCTTTAATGTATCCTTCCTTTAACTGGGCAATACAAACAGCATTATCTTCATATATTGTTGTTGGATCTTCTTTAGTCGTTACTTTTCCACATGCTTCTCGAATATGCTTGATTAATGATCTCAGCCATACACATTCACGACTTGCTTCATGAATTGCTATTAATTCTGCATGATTTGAGGAAGTAGCCGTAATAGTCTGCTTTGTAGATCGCCAAGATATAGTTGTTCCTCCATATGTGAATAAGTAGCCTGTCTGAGATTGAACTTTATGTGGATCAGATAAATAACCGGCATTTGCATATCCGATTAATTCTGACTTGGGTTCATATGAGTAAAATAAATCTAAATCAATAAATCCACAAAAATAGCGCACTATATGTTTAATTCCATTCCAATATTTTCGTGTAGGTGTGACACTATATCTTGATAACAAATTCACAAAAAATGCAATATCTGGCCTTGTATTATTAGCAAGAGACATTAAGGCACCTATTGCGCTAAGATATGGTACTTCAGGACCAAGAAATTCTTCATTATTTTCTCTAGATGAAAAATATCATTTTTCACATCAAGTGATCGTACAACCATTGGGTTGCTTAACGGATTGTCCATATTAAAACATTTTAGAATCTTTTGTGTATAATTTGATTGATGCACCAAAAGTCCCTTTTCTAGGTGCTTAATTTTTAAACCAAGACACAATTTTGTCTTTCCCAGATCTTTCATATCAAATTCTTTCTTTAAAGAATCATCTGCTTTTGGAATCTCTTCTGGAGTTCCAATGATATTTAAGTCATCAACATATATTGAGATGATAATAAAATTGGATCCCGATCTTTTTTATAAAAACACAAGGACAAATTGGATCATTTTTATAACCATCTTTCAATAATGAGTTGATTATACCACATGCGACCAGATTGTTTTAATCCATACAATGATCTTTGCAACTTAATCGAGTAAAGTTCTCGTTTACCACATTTTTCTGGCAATTTTAATCTTTCGGGGATTTTTATATAAATATCATTATCAAGTGAACCGTAAAGATAAGCTGTAACAACATCCATTAAGTGCATTTGTAAATTTTCTTGCATTGCCAAACCAATAAGATATCTAAAAGTTATTGCATCCACCACTAGAGAATATGTTTCTTTATAATCAATCCCAAGTTTTTGGGAAAAACCTTGTGCAACCAATCTAACTTTATATCTTACTATTTCATTTTTCTCATTTCTCTTTCTTACAAAAACCCATTTATAACCAACAGTTTTACATCTTGTGGTGTTCGAACTACAGGTCTAAACACATTTCATTTTTCTATAGAATTCAACTCTGCTTAAATTGTTTCTTTCCATTTTTGCCAATCACTTCTATTCTGACATTCTTGAATAGATTGTGGTTCATGATCCATATTCTCATTTTCAATATCTGCTGCACACATTATAGGCAAAAATATGGTCTATGATTGTTTTATCTCTATTCCATCTTTTCTCATTATTAATATAATTTATTTGAATCTCTTCATTTTCAACAACCTCAGGCGTTTGTACTTCAGATGCTTGCACTTCTTCTGGAAGTGTATCAACATTTATATCCTCAATAAGAGTATCATCATTATCAATAAATCTTCTTTTTCTAGGATTTTTATTCTTAGAACCAATAGGTCGTCCACGCTTCAAGCGTGTCAAAATATTATTAGCAGGTTTTTCTTCAGGAACTTCAATACAAATTGGTGCATTTACTACCGGTATATGTGATTTCGGTACTCATTTAGGATTAGCAAGTGCATCGGGTAACCGATTTGCTAAATTTTGAAGATGAATAATTCTTTGAACTTCAAGTTCAGAATTATTTGATTTAAGATCCATATGAGAAAGTGATGAATAATTCTTTTCTAAAATTATATTTCTATTCTCTCCCCTTAATTTTGGGAAAGTGCTTTCATCAAAATGACAATCTGCAAAGCGTGCAGTAAACATATTTCCAGTTAATGACTCAAGATATTTAATTATTGAAGGAGATTCATAGCCAACATAAATTCCTAATCTCCTTTGAGAACCCATTTTAATCCTTTGTGTTGTAGCAATTGGTACATATACTGCACAACCAAAAACTCTAAGATGAGAAATATCAGGTTCATGACCAGAAGTTAATTGTAATGGAGAATAATCATGGTAACTTACTGGTCTTAATTTTATAAGATTTGCTGCATGCAATATTGCATAACCCCATATTGTACTAGGGAGATTTGTTTGCATAATTAATGGTCGTGTAGTTAATTGCAAACGCTTAATAAATAATTCTGCTAGACCATTTTGTGTATGAAAATATGCTACAGGATGTTCAACTTTTATCCCAATTGACATACAATAATCATTGAATGTCTTAGATGTAAATTCTCCAGCATTATCAAGACGAATTGTCTTAATGGGATAATCACGAAATTGTGCACATAATCTTATAATTTGGACAATTAATCTTGCAAAAACCATATTTCTTGATGACAATAAACATACATCAAACCACCTTGTTGAAGCATCAATTAAAACCATAAAATATTGAAATGGTCCACATGGTGGTTGAATCGGTCCACATATATCACATTGTATGCGTTCTAAAAATACTGGCGATTCAGTTCCGACCTTAACTTTAGAAGGTTTTATTATTAATTTTCGTTACGAACAAGCAGCATAGAAAAATTTATTATGTTGAATAAACTTCTGGTTTTTCAACAGATGCCCATATGCATTTTCAACAAATTTTCTCATCATTATGGAACCAGGATGACCTAGTCGTTCATGCCAAATTTTATATATATCCGAATCTATAAATTTTTTGTTTATAGTCAAATTTACCTCAATCATATTAATATATGTATAGTACAAACCAGATGAAAGAGTATAAAAATTTTCAAGTATACATTTCTTACTTAAAATCATTTTTGTAATATGAAGACATTCTTTGTTGTCTTCCTTCTCAGTTTCAAAATGATATCCATTTCTGCGAATATCTTTAAAACTTAATAAATTTCGGTGAGAATTTGGGAAAAATAATGCATAATTTATAATAAGTTTTATTCCCCTTTGTAACATAATATTAGCACTTCTAGAGCCTTCAACCATTTTCGTTTTACCCGATATTATGGTAATAATTGTTTCAACCATTTTTAGAATGGAAAAATATTTCACCTCCTTAAGAATAATATGGATAGTGACACTATCCACAATACATAAATTTGCTTCATTTGCCTTGATGTTATATAATACCGGGAAAAAAAATTCATTTTCTTCATTAAAGAAATAAAGACAAGTTATTATTTCTTCATAAAATAAAAATTATATTAAACATAATGATAAGCAATACATATTTCAAATTCAAAAAGTAAATAAATTATTATTATTCATATTTTTCTTTTCTACTAGTGCTGGGTAATAGAAAATCTTCCAATTCAATATTTGTCATATTAATTGGGTCATTATTGTCCAGTATTAAATTAGTCTCGGGTTCAGCACTTTTCTTAATATCAGCCTGGTATAAAGCCACTAGATGTTTAGCGGTTCTATAAGTTCGTGACCAATGACTAGTCATACATCATTTATAGCATTTATTCTCATTACTTTGATTGTTACACTTCTGGTAACTATTATTATTTTTCCACTTCTGGTGGGAATTATTATTATCATATCCTGTAACACGACCACGGCCATGACCACGACCTCTACCTCTACCTCGACCACGACCATTTCTGCGATTGCGTCCATTATGATTGTCATTATTACTATGAACTATCGTATTTGCTTCTGGCAATGGATCTGTTCCTGTGGGTCGTAGTTCATGGTTTTCAAATACTAATTGATTTCTTTGTTCAGCTAAAATGAGAGCAGCAATTAATTCACTATATTTCTTATAACCTTGCATTCTATATTGTTCCCGCAAGACAACATTATTTGGATGGAAAGTGGAAAATGTCTTATCCAATAATTCATCGTCAGATTTTGGCTCTCCACATAATTTCAAAATTGAAGTAATTCTAAAAAGTTCATAATTATATTCACTTATAGATTTTTTTTATCTTGTAATCGCAAGTTATTCCATTCATATCGAGCTCGTAGTAGAGATACTTTCTTTAAATGATCATACTTGTCTTTCAGCTGTTTCCACAAATCTGCAGGATCTTCAACAATAAGGTATTCTACCTTAAGTCCTTCATCAAGGTGACGGCAGAGAAGAACTAGGGCCAATGCTTTATGTTGTCCTGAGGCATTATTATTTTCAATGATACATCTATCAAGACCTAGTTATTTTAAATGTATTTTTGCATTGACCATCCAAGTTAAGTAGTTTTTCCCAGATACATCAAGAGAAGCAAAATCAAGATTTTTCAAATGAGACATATTTGAAAATAAAATCACACCTTACTTTAGGAATATTTGGTTGGATTTTTGATAAGGTCGTGCTGATAATATGTTGGAAATAAACTATAACTGCAAGAATATTATAGCTATAAGAAGAGAAGCATAGAGAGAATATGAAAGCGATTTTATTTCTTATCTCTAAGGTGTATGGAATAAGAAAAATTGAATCCTATTTATAGGAAAACTCAATGGCACAAATCGTAAATAATAAGAAAACATAATACATAAAATATTAATGATGTAGGCCCTGTATCATAATGTTTCATAGTAGCCGCATAGTATTCGGCGGCTACTGACGCATCAACTTTTCAACAAAAACTATTAAATTAATTTTCACAAACTCTTATTGATTTTAGACTTAAAGTAATTGTTTTGATTTGGTCAATATGAAAATAAAAATATATAATTAGCATACAATCCTTCTTTTAGAAATAAAAGATCATATTTTTTGTCAGTAATGTTTAACCTTTGCGGTGAAGGTTTATAGGAAATTAAAAAAAATTAAATGATGTTTCAATTATTTTTATTTTGTTATTTGAGTTAATGAAATTATACGGAAAAATTTAGGAAGGTTAGGTAAAAGAAAAGGAAAAAAATATAATTCATAAAGAAAAAGGGTAATTTTGTGAAAGAAAAATCTATTTGGATGGAAAAGTTATAAAAGTTAACAGAAGGAGGTAATAATTTGATGAAAACAAATTATAGGAAGACATAAGTTATGTTAAAAAAAGTCAGGGATATGGTAGTGTAATAGTGTAAATAATAGGGGGTTATAATTAATTTCCCTTAAAAAATCATAATAAAATGAAAAATTTTACGAAAATTAATCAAATTTTGATGTATATTTTTAAATAATATGATTAAAATATTGGAATGTTTAATTTATCTAAAATTTTACTAAAATCTTTTTGCAAAAAAAAAATTTACTAAAATCTTTTTGCAGAACGATCAACCATTTGATATGTTTTCAAGTTTACACAAATTAATATTACTGATATCATGTTGTATTTGATAAGAATATGATATAATTACCAATATGAAACATGAGGTCTTTTTTACCAATTTAAACTTTTGCCAAATACTAATACAAATTTTAGTTACGTGCAAAACATGAAATTTTTTGTGTTATCTTTTTCCAAACGTTCTTTTTCTTTTTTAAGTTGTTATAAATTGTTATACCAAATGTTATATTCGGAAATATTTCGTATAAAATTTTTTAAAACTTGTACATTTTTCAAATTTTCCTAAATATTTTCTATTATGCCGAAAAGTACTATATTGAGTTCCGTACTGCTGATTGTATTGTTATTGATGCAAATGATTTAACATAAGACAAACAAAATAATAAAAACATTATTTTATTCAATTGACATATTCAAAACAACGAAATAATTAAAAATCAAATTCCAACTTCTTCGAATTCTCTTTAATTAAAAAAGACATTACCTGGCTAGGAAATAATTTTGATTTTTACTACGCAATTGCACGTGACTAGTCGGAAAAAACAATCCACGTGACACTATTATTTTTCCAAAAAATAAGAAAAATATTTAAAACTATTTTCTGATGAGAAACGCAAAAAAATAGAAGGAGAGAGAGGATCTTCATTTTTTTTTTTTTTTTTGATAATTGAGGATCTTCATCTTCTTGCTCTAATCATAACAAACTTTTTTACTAACTTAATAAAAATGGAGTGTTGTTGCAACAATTTTACAAGCTCTTCTGCTCTTCTACTCTCTCCCTCATCTCATCTTTTTCTTCGCTCCTCTTTTTCCCCTTCCCTTCGACTATCGGTTTGTCTTCTCCTCCCCTTTTTTCTTTTTTATTTAAAAATCCTTTTTCTTTGTGTTTCCTTCTGATTTTTACTCGTTTTATCAGAAATTGAAGGTCCCTGATCGTTTAGTGATTAGAAACGCTTGTGGCTTCGACGAAAACGGCTTCAATGGTGGGTTTTCTGTCACACCTAATAAGCCTTCTATGCAAGAGGTACAACAACCTTGATTTTTCTTTTAATTTCAGATAATTTATGAATTGGGTACTTTTAAATTTTATAGTTTTTCGTTCATTGGTTTATGATTCTTATCTTGTTTACTAGGCAATTGGAGCTGAGTATGGAGAAGGATTTGAGACATTTAGACAAGACGGGCCTTTGAAGGTTGATGTGGTGAGCAAATTTTAGGTTTCAATTTGGGGCTAATTTAGGTTTTGAGATGAATTGAATGTCGAGTCTATGGACTTATATACTTTTGGAAATAGGATTATTTGAATGATAGATTGCAAGAAGGTTTTCTTCAACGGATTCGTTATGCTATGAAACCAGATGAAGCTTATGGTCTTATATTCTCATGGGACAATGTTGTGGTAAAAATCTACTCTTAACTCTACTTTGTATTCACAAGTTATTTTATTTATAGAAGGAAAAGAATTGGATTATACAGTAATGCTAAGTTTATTATTCTTGGTTAGATTTTTGTTTCGAATTTAGTGGTGTAACGTGCAAGTCATTTTTGTTTTGTCCTTTTTAGTGCATCCCAAGGAGAGACTTTTAGGCAATGCTTGATGATGTTTTTTAGACTTTCTTCAACCTTGTTCAAAATGACATTATTATGACTCAGGGTTTTAAATTAATTTTTAACTTGATCCTTTTATTCATCCTATTGCAATAAGTGATGACCATTTGATGACTGATTTCTACAATAAATGAATTAGTAAAATGCTTGACTAGGTTCCTTTGATAGAAGGAATGTAGTGGTAAATACCTTAGGAACTTGTAAACCGAAGAGGAAATGAGATTTCATTGACCCTGTTCTAACGTAAAAAAATTATTTCCTTTTTTAAAAGTAGAAAACTATTATGAACTTGTGATCAAGCTGCAAATAGCATAGAAGGAATGATCCATGCTACTGAAATAATAAATATTGACGGACCCGAGAACTCTGTGCCATTGCAATTTCTTGAGTGGTTCTTTGTAGTATTTTTATCTGATAGAGAATCTCACTCTTTCTCTATTATCTTCATTTTCTCAGTCCCTCTCTTTTCTCTCTTTTGCTCTTAAAAAATTCTCTTCTAACCTCTGAATATAGCTTTCAAAAATTGCACAAACGGTCAAGCCTGAATTTCAATTAGCTCAGGACATGCCAAGAGCTTATTATCTTAAACCCAGTAAACATGATGAAATTAGGAACACAATTCAAAATATCATTGCCATGTTCTAGTGAAGAGAGGAGAATATCAAATAAATAGCACTATTAGGAACACAATTTTTTCCTTGTATAATCGAGTGTTTGTGGGGTTTCAGGCGGATACCCGAGCTATGAAGTTGAACGTGTGGAGCCAACTTGCTTTTGAAGAGGGTATGTATAAATTTTTTGTTGTCTTTGTATCGGAAAAATTTCCAGTGATGTTAATATATACACAAGTAGTTATAGATCGACATGTTTTTCAAAATATTAATGAAATTAAAATGCTACCTATCTTTTGAAACTATTTAAGTTCCTTTATGTTCTGTATTATTGCACTACAGGAAAAGAACTTCCTGAAGACAAGCATACACAGAGATTGATGTGTTATGCCGGCACTGATCATGTACTTCACAAGGTTGGAGAATATACTTTTTAATCTTAGTCTTTTGCACATTTCTCATTCCACTAGAGATCTGCTTTGTAGTGAAATCTCTAGCCTCATTGATAGCAACGATAATAGAAAAAATAATGAATAAAGCTCAAAAGACATCCAGCATGTCGCTTTTCCAAAATTTTGTCGAGTTGACCATTAATTTTGAAACAAGTAGGATTGGGTCTATTGTCTCTTGGCAGTTCAGAAGGTATTAATATTGATTGATCTTTGCATTATATTAGATTACACAATTTCAAGGGTAAGAGGTTGAAGTATATTGTTGAATTTATGCTCTTGACATATTATATTCTCCTATTGCGTTGCAACGCAAAACATTGCAGATAAAACTCTGTAAAAAATCAAACTTTCTTTCAAGGGCCAACTAGTATGAAAAAATAAAGTACATTAACAGTAAGCAAATGTGCCAAAGTTGTAGTCCATGGATTGAAGTGAAATTTCTTTCAAAGTTTAAATTGATTTTCATTTCAAAGTTAGAATCTGTTCTTTTCAACTTATTTCACCAACCAATTCAATTCACTTGAGTACTTATAACCATGTAGCACGGAAACGGAAATGGAAACCGACACGGAAACGGAAACGGAAATGGAAACGGAAACGGGGATACGCCATTTCTAAAAAATATAGGTTCGGAAACTGTGGGCAAACTCGTAAATAATAAAATTTAGGGGTATATTCATAAATATGAAAAATATAAAATTTCGTACATATTATTTCATTCTTATATGAAATGCTAAAAAACATGAATTTTAAAATAAATTTATTGATTATAAAGCAAATCTACATGAGTAAAACATTAAACAATAGTAAATATGGTTATCGAAGACAATAAAATTTCATAAAGTCTGAAAGTTGTGTTATATTTACTAAATTGTAATAATATAAGTATATAAAATGAAATAAAACAAGTTTTTATAATATAATAATATTATTAATGATATAAATAATGAATTGGGGTTTTAAAGTCTTAGTATTTTCAATATATTAGAAAGTTTAGTTTTGTGAATGAATTAAAATTGGGTCTTTCGATATGAGGAATTGCTAGAAAATGGTTTCCGAAATTTATGGAAACGAGTTTTCAACTTTCATTAATTGCAGAAACGGCCTGGAAACGTTTCGTAGGGGTTTCCTACGGTTTTCATTTCCGAAACGGATGGGAAAAGGGGAAAGGGTATGTCACAGGAGTTTCCGTACTTCCTAGCTTATAACTACTGCATACTTATAAATTTACACTATGCAAGTGTATCTCACTTTCCTTGTTATTTATATTAGGTGCTTCGCTGGGAGACGGCAGAAAATGAAGTGGGTAGGTTAAAATCGAGGCTGTCAGAACTGTATTATAATCATCTACTGAAAGTAAGGCCTTTTAACAACTTCTATATTCTCGTGTGATTGTCTCTCTAATTCTAGGTTTAGAAGTTACAATTTATACTCTATTATTCACTCAGCTCACAGAACCCATTGCGGGATTAGAAGAATGGCTTGATGCGGTAGCTAGATCTCGTATTCCTTGTGCTGTTGTTTCAAGTCTTGATCGGGTAAACATGGTAGCAGTCTTGAAGCGCATGGGGCTAATGAAGTATTTTCAGGTTAGTCAATCTCTTGAAAACACATATTATAGTTTTTGTAGGCCAAATGCATCATCAGCTCCTTCAATTTGTCTTATTTCTTCTATTGCTCCCCCGAACTTTGAAATGGTCCCAGCAGCTCCCTCAACTTTGCAAAAGTGCACCAATTTGCCTCTAAATGCCACATGTCAACTTCTGATTTGAGAGAAAAAAATAAAAAAATAGCATGTTTGAAAAGTCAAAACAACTAGAAGCTAACACGTGACATTCAGGGGGAAAATCGGTGCAATTTTGCCAAGTTGAGGGATCTAGTGGGACCTTTTCAAAGTTCGGGGGGAAGTAGACAAAATGAGACAAGTTGAGGGAGCTGATGATGCACTTAGTCTTTTTTCTAAGGTTTTGTTACAAATATGAACAGAATAGGTTCAATAGCATGTCCTACATGGCCTGTGTGATTGTTTCAAATTCCTGTCCTTACTTTAGTTTGATGTATTGATATTATACGACTCATTTATCTGGTTTCTCCAAGCATAAGCATCACCTCTCATCTGTTCTCTGTATTAGGATTGTTACAATAAATTTTACTTTTCGGGTAATTGTGATGAGATTTTAGTGGTAGTTCACTTGTCACATGGCTGAACATGACTCGGCAATCATGATGAATTTTGCTACTTAGCATGTTTTATTTAAATTGGCCAAGTACACTACTCAAAGAACCGCAAATCATACGTGTATCTAGTCTAGTCAAAGGCCCACCTTATACCTTGTTAGGCAGTGCATGTTACAAAGGCATGCTTCTGGATGTGCAAGGCACATATAAATGAATTTTTAGGGTGTTTTTTTACTCTATTGTTTATTTGCGTTTAAAAATCTGGCCATCACCGATCAATCCCTTCTAGTTCGATCAAACGGCTGCCTCCACTTTCTGACAAAGTTGTCTTGCTGCCTCAACTATGGTTGCAAATATTCTGATGTGTTTTTAATCGGTCTATGGTTTGCATTTGTCTTTGAAAAGCTTTATCCTGATCTGATAATATATATCAATTTCCAAATTGTTGTTAACATTTGAAAGTTTGTGCTTGCTTGAAATATGTTAATCAAGTTCCGTGTCTTGTTTGGCCGTCCTGTTTCGGGTCTTTGAACTGTGTATTTTGTAATCGATATGATTCTGTATTGATTTCAGTCCTGTTTCGGGTCTGAATTATTTGTAAATTGCTAGCATTATTGTATAATTAATCGTCGATGACAAATTTGAGAGTGATTCTAATGAAGATGGGGAATATGTTGATCTTGATGATTGATAATTTTATGTTTTAGATGGATAGGAATTAGGTCTTATTACATTCTTGAATTTCCTTTAAGTGAAGTGAAAACATTTTCTTTTATATTTTTTAAGTACATGCGCCTTTGGCTTGCACCTAGGCTACAGGGCCCCCTGTCGCCTTGGGTGCGCCTAGCGCCTTGACTCCTATCACTTCAAAGCTAATATGATAAAAATATATATATATATATATATATATATATATATATATATATATATATATATATATATATATATATATATATATATATATATATATATAT
>CATIWQ010337102.1:0-11479 GCA_949673415.1 Euphorbia schlechtendalii | reverse complement strand
ATATATAATGGAAATGAAATAATTACAATTGAATTTTAAACTCTTATTATTATTTGTATTTAATTCTTTAAAGTTTTATAATTTTTTAATTTAATTAACATAACTAAATTAGATCGGATCCTTTGACCCAATTAACTTGTTCACGGGCAGATCGGGTATTTCCAACAGGTCTTGATTACTTGTGTGGATATTAAATTCTATTAATGATTGATGCCTATTTCATTATAGTTTTGTTGCACATGTATGATGAGTAAGATATCTATTAGAAATACAGTAGTTAAAGGCATCAATACCTCCGTAAATTTGATAACTTAGGTATCACCCTAAACTTTTAGATATTCTAGTCAACCCCTGGAACTTAGTAAGTGCAATAGTTTGCCCTTTCAAAATAACATCTTAGATTCAGGTTGGTTTGACTTATCAAAGATATCAATTTCTAATTTTTCATTCCTGAATCAAAAGTTGACACATGATATTAAATGAGCAAACTGATATACCTTTACTAAGTTGAGGAGTTGATTAGAATCTTTGAAAGCTCAGGTAAAAGTTACCAAGTTCACGAATGTTTCGGTGCATTTAGTCGTAATATATTTATCATATATGAGTATTCAAAACTCGGATCACATGCCATTTATTTATGAAAATATTTGTATTAAGATATGAAATTTATGGTTTGATTTTCTTTCCACGTAACATGCCTCTAAAAATTGAGAACCATAAACGAATAAAAAAAATATTTGTTTGCGATATTGTGTAAGTACTATCCATGAACTTGCAACTTTCATCTTTTCTTTTCTTTTCTTTTCTTTTCTTTCTTTTTTTTTTTTTTTTTTTGAAAAAGCTGAAAAGAGGATTAAGATTGTATTAAGGTAAAAGATGGGTTACATACAGGTCTGACCCTGAGCAGGAGAAAGGAGAAAGGTGAGCGACCGCTCAGGGTCCCGAGTATAAAGGACCCTCGGATTTTTTGGGTATATGAATATAAAAATATTAATTATATATATTAATACATGTGTAGAGAAGTGCACTAACTTAGTGGTAGGGTGTGTTTGGTTTGTGTTCAATGACCAACGTTCAATTCCCCTTATAGTATTTTTTGTCCATATTTAAGTTTTTTTTTCTTTTAATATATCATATTAAAAAGAAGATACTTAATTACAATCAAAATTACAATCAAGTTACATATAGTAAAAGGTAAATCTAAGAGCCATCTACTCTCAAAATAAAAGAATAATAATTAAATATTTAATAACTTTTTAATTAAATAAGAATAAAATATTAATTTTTCAATTAAATTTATGTTTATTAAAAGAATTAGTAGCCAAACAATTTAAAGTTTTAATTGGTTCATGTGTTATTGTATTTCCAAATTAAATTTAAACAATTTAAAGTTTTAATTGGTTCATGTGTTATTGTATTTCCAGGTTAAATTTAAACAATTATCACAAGTTACCTTGAACACGTAATAACATAAAATATGAAATAAATTGAGTAAATAAGATAATTTCAATGATTCTTTTAAAATTAAATTTGAATTATTAATTCCAAGTTCAACGTATGTAATATAGTCATAAACATATTTTGATTCAAAACTCATATTTCAATATTTTTGGTAGAAAGTAGAAACTTAAGAAGTGTCTAGTAAAAATTGAACAAAAAATGCTAAATATGAAGTTTAGTGAAAAATTAGTACTACCCAAGTATAATGACAATTTATAGTTAGAGTGTAATATTAGGGAATGATCATTAAAAAACACCCAGGTAACGCTCAATGCTCCAAATATTTAGAGAATTCCAAAATCACAGACAAAAATAAAATTGCTTTTATTGACAAGATATTTTGTATACTTTTTCAATAATCTTTCAATGGTAATTTATGTCAATAAATTTACGGTGACATATATATTGCAAATTTTGTTCAAGTTTTGCCAAAATTATAGTAGTTTAAAGAAACAAAACATATATTTTTGTTAAAATGAAATCATTTTTAAAATTTAACTTGTGACTATAAATATAATAACACATGAATTAACAATTTTTTTATTTTTTTAATGAAATATTAAATTTAATGTTAAAAACTTTTATACATATATCTACTTTTATGAATGCCTATATTTTATTTCTGCTCAGGACCTCAATTTTTAACGAGACGGCCTTGGTTACATAATGAGGTGATGCAAATAATGAAATCCCTATTGCCTCATCAAAATAAGAGGTTCGAGCAATAGTATGATCCAAAACAGTAGCCTCGTGTGTAGTTAGACTAAATAAAACGGAATCATAGCGCCTAACCAACTTGCAACTTTCATTAATTTACTTGTATTTCTTATAGAATATATATTATTGACTGAAAAGTTTTGCTTTGAATGATTGTATTAAGATGTTGTATCAAATAAAATTGTCTATTTAGTGATTGATTTATTAAATTTTAACTTATTTAATTCATGATATGTTCAAATTTAGTACCACAACTTAACAGATATTTGAGAAATTACTAGTACATGAGAAGACATTTCGTATCGTAGCTTAGAGATGTTATGTACTAAAATATAATAGTTGCATCAAACAAACAAAAAATGAATATGCCTAAAAATTTGATTATATTAAGCAAAAAATAAAAAATTTCCTAAAATTTCATTATATTATATATTAGTATAATTCGTAAATAGAGTGAATGAGCTTCAAATATAAATCAGGGCTCGAGTTGGAGCTTCAAATTCGAAAATTAAATGGAGTAATTGGTTGGATAAAGAATATGTAGCAGAGTTTGAGGATAAAAAGAGAGTGAGAGTAAGCAGAATGGTATAAGGCCCCCCGCACACCATTCTGTCAAAACCCCATTGAGCCATATGGTTCACTTACTGAGATTGTCTTGTTTTTATTTTATATATGTTTCCAAAATTTATTGTTTTCTTTCTTTATTGGGCATGGTGAAGTAATGTAAATATAAAGACAAAAATAGAAATATATTATATTCCATATAGATGATGAAGTAGGTGTAATTGTAAGCTTCGAGTTGCTAAATCTGCCCATTAGTTTTCCATATTCTCATCGGTTCATTCCATACTTTAATTATTTCATCTTTTGTTTTTAATGTTATATGGACTCTAGCTGCCGGTGTCTGTGTTGTTCACGGGATTTTATTTATTCATGCTCTATCATTTGATTCACATATATGGTATTGTTTGATTTGGTTCGGTTCGGTTTACATAGACTTGATTTTGATATTCTCTGGATCATAAAAAAATAATATATAAAAAAATAATAAATAACACTTTAAGAAATTATTAGGATTTTTTGTCACCATTATTCTATCCAAAACTCTATTTCTTTCTCATTACTTAAAACGGTAAGTTATTTATTCTATTACCACATGTATAAAAGTGGACACATGACAAACATTAAGTTGGAGATGGATCCAAATCCTTAAAAAAATAGGTAAAATAATATAATAAAAAGTAATAAATGACTTGAATAAAAAAATTATAATGGAAAACTAATAAATTTTATTTTTAGAAATATGAATTTTTTAAAAGGTTGAGTTTCGAACTTCCACCTCTATTTTGAGAGGTGTACTAACAGAGCTATTCTTAATTGGTGGGTTACTGATAATTAACCTCTATCATCTTAATTAAGTGACTCATCAATGATTTCAATATTATTTAATGTTTACTTTTTACATTCTTCACATTAATAACTAAATATCTAATTAAATAAATATTTCTGAGCCTCTTGCAATTACGGGTCCTAGGCGATTGCACGCACCTTCCTCCTATAAGGTCGGCCCTAAGTGAAAAAATATTAAGTGCAATAATAAGTTTCTAGCACTATATGATTATTATTGAGATCCAAGTTAGACTACTTTGCATATTAGAATTGGAATAGAATGGTTAGGTCGGATTGTCGGCATATCTACTTGGATGCATAAGTTAGAGAATTCTAATGATGAAAATTAGATAATAGTGAATGGTGAGTTACATTGAGGCTATTTGGCTAGCTACTTCTTCATGCAGTGGAAATTGTGGGTAATGTGGTGTAATTGCTTTAACCATATGCCAAGGGGATGTTGAGCCTAGAGTGGGCTTGGAAACTTCCACTCAATGGACTCTACGATTGACCTTTAAGAATTATAGACATCGGTCTCTGAGATACATACTTAACTTATCTATTTAAAACCAATATATAGTTGCTACATATTAATGGGCTGTTTTAAATTAGTGAAATACACAAAAACGTCATGTTTTGCATAAATAATTACAACTACTTAATTTAATTATAAAAAAATGTATTGTCAAGGTTTTAAATTTTCATTTTTATCATTTTTATCACCTTGTAGTTATTTTGTATTTATCTTGTAGTTATCTTATAGTTATTGAAAATCAACATATTTTTTTATATGTTTACCATGATTTTATTATAATTTATTTATAGTATGTCTAATTGATGTAATCATGTTATATTTATATTTTTTTATTTTGTGGTTTAATTAATTTTTAATATAACAAAATCGCATATTATAGTTATTTTATATTTATTTTAAAGTTTTGTTATATTTATTTTAATAAAACAAAATCTCAGTTCAAAGTTATCTTATAAATTTCTTGTAGTAATTTTATAGTTAATTCAAATTTATGTAATTTTGTTATATTTCTTCTATAGTTTACTTATAATATGTTTAATTGATATAATTGTGTTATATTTATATGTATTCAATTAAGTATGTGTTTTAACTATATGACAACTATAAAAGAACTATGAAACAAATAAGTATTGGTAAAAAAGTTTGGAAAATGATAGCATCATGGATCTTGGTTTGAGAGGAAACATCGAGATGAAGAAATTATTCTAAAGCATCATGTTGAAAAAATAAGTGATTTGAGAGATATATAAAAAATAAGAAATTATAAATAAAAAGAAAGAAGAGGTGAAAAAATATAAATAAAAATTAGACTATACAACTTCTAAATTATGGAAAATATTTTAATTACAGGGCTCGTTTATTTCCAGGAAAATTGTATGCAGGAAAATATTTTCTGAATTTTCCTACGTTTGCTTGATTTGGAAAATAAGTCAAAGGAAAGTATTGTGCAAATCAACATGAAAATGTAGTGTAAATAATGGAAAATGTTTTCCAAAAAAAAGAAGGGAAAACATTTTCCCTTATTTTTCTACTTCACCTCTCTCACCATTACCACTTTCACTTCTTTCACCAACACCAATATATCCATCACTATCTCCATCCCGCTACCGCCACTATCACCATCACCACCTCCATCCGGACAACACCGCTTTCTTCACTACCAGCACCACCATTTCTTCCACCCACAGCAACACATCCATCACTTCCTCCACCTTATTATCTCCATCACGACCACCACCACCTCCTTCATTCACCATCACCACCACCACTCCCTCCTCCATCACCCACACTAGCACATCCACTTCTTCCTCAAATACCCCCTATCATCACTATCACCAACTCATCCACCCTGCCACCACCACTTCCTCTACCTATATTACCACCACTTCCTCCTCCCCTCCATCACCACTACCTTCATCGTCACTACCAAATTCATATCCTCCATCTACATTTATTTTATATAAAAATGTAATTCATACTTAATATAATTTAATTTTTATATAATAATTATTATGTTATATTTCACATATTTTACAATATATATATATATATATATATAAACTAGAATTTTGTATAGTTAAATTTGTAATTGAAAAAATATTTTTCAGAAATGTAAACAAACATCAGAAAATATTTAACAGTGGTGTAGCCAAACATAGGAAAATATTTTATTTTCTTGCATAATATTTTCCTTTGCACAACATTTTCCCTTACACAATATTTTCTTGCAAACAAACGAGGCCTATGATGTTTGAGAAAAAGGACGGAACTTTTAAAGAAAATTGTATGTTAATTACAAACATACCCTTTATATACTAAAGAAAAATCGTAGAGTTGGTAAAAAGAGAATAGAAAGGAAATTAAAAGTGGAAACAATTGTTTTTTTGCCGAGATTCTGCCATAAAATTGGCCTTTTAAATGAATATAAGGGAAATCAAATCCCATTAAACGTCTTTTCAAATCCAGTTCCTATGCTCCCAAGCAAGGGATTTTGAATCCTATCTTTTCTCATCCTTTGAAAACCATGCAGGCCCTAAATGAATTGTTTTAAATGATAATATTTGCAAGTGATTAATAAATGAATAGTTAAAGAAGTAAGTGAACTGATAAATAATCAAGTGGGGAGGGCAGAATTGATATGAATACAATGTTGGTGGTGAAGATATTTATTAGAAATGAATGATTGGATCATATAATAATTAAAAGTAATAAACATTGAATTGAGGGCCATGTGCTTGGCACATGCAACTTGGATAGGAAAGCAGTGCTGTTCAATAATACTGATTGTCCACTTAATACGTCCTATACTGTGCGCTCACTCAATGCATTTATTCATTTGCTTCCCATTTATGGTTAAAAAATTCATTACCAAAAAAATATATATCGGCTAACAATCACAAAACAAATAAAACTAGGAAAAGAAGTTTTTACAAACACAATAAAATTTTTGAATACTGAAAAACTGAATCATGTCGGAAATAAAATGTAAAGTATATATCCAGAGTGATAGAAAGTAGGGATGAAAAGAATTAAATTGGTGTCAAATGCCGAGATAGTAATTTAGCAATCTATGTTTGCAAAAGAAACATCCACGTACTCATGTAAACATACTTATATAAACAGTAAAAAGCTAATTGTTCTCTAACGTTTATAACAACAATGTTGAGGAGGCTGGAAAAGGATTAGATGGGTGAATGAGACTTTTAAAACTTATAAGAGTTATAAAAAATATTTCTTTTGTGATAGGAATAATGTTTGCCCAAAAACACAAGTTTATGCTTCGGAATATATAAAAGGGGTATAAAACTTGTGAATATAAAACTTTGCATCGAGTAACAATTCTTTTATATACTAAAGCTTGTAATAAAATAAATACTCAAATATAAATGCAAGTAAAATGATAGGGATAGAGAAAATTACATACAAGAGTTTTATACTAGTTCGAGGAAACCTTACTTTAATCTGGTCCCCAAGTCAAACGACTTGAGATTTTTCACTAGTTTGTGTTTTCTTTACAGGAAGAAAACAAATCTTGGGTGATACTTTTTACGGACCAGAGTATCAAAACTTACAATCAGTTATTTTCCAGTTAAACTTAGCAACCAAACTTTGGATGATTTGTTTTAAAAAAGATACAATTAAAACTTCTACCGATTGTTTTTTAATTTGGTGATTATTTTTCTAAGAAACAATCAAAACTTCAATGGGTTGTTTTTCACAAGCTTAACAACCAAACTTAGAGATCATTTCCAAGTACTTGTTAGGTTAGGATATTTCACGACCACAACACAACATTGGTTTGACCTTCTCTCCACTATACAACCTTGTATAGATTTCTTTCATGAACCCGTTGATGATCGATCTCTCCACCAATAGTTCACACTCATACAACCTTGTATGAGTTCACAACTCTTGAATAAATTTGATTAGAATTTATTTGAATTTGATCTCAAGAAGCTTTCTCTATTTTGAATAATTTGAAGAGTTGTATGGAAGACTTTGAAAATTGAGTAATGAATTATGAAATTGCTTTGTACGTCTTCCACATGTTTTCCATTGAGTCTTGATATGTTTTTATACTTGTTGTAAGAGTTAGCCGTTGCAAAAGAGTTGTTGGAGAATAAAACTAGCCGTTGAAGCAAAATGTTGGAGTATCTCACATTTATCTTCTGTTTCCTTGGTTTGCAACTAACCGTTACTGGAATTTGTTGAGGTAGCTTCCATTCTGAACTAGCCGTTACAAACTAGTTGTTGCAATCTACTATATTGAGTGCTAGCATTCCTTTTATACATATCCAAACTCTTCATTTATTTGTAGCTTCCATGCATTATACTTTAACAAACTAATAAAATTAAAGTGCAACAGATTCTTTGAAAAATATATTTACGTGATACACTTCGTTCATCATAGCAACATTTTTCATCACTAAAACTTATATGCTCCAAAGTAAACAAACAACTAGTTAGATATTTGTTTGCTGAAATTAAGCTAACAAATCTTTGACCTAATGGAAAGGAAAGTTGTTAATAATGTAGAGCGTTAGGTAAAAATTAATAATCATAATTAACTCAAAAAACGTATGACATTCAAAAGAAGACTATAATATAGTTATATTGGTGTTAAACTATTAATTAAAACTCATTTCTTTAGACATAACAAATATAATAACATGAAACTATCTAAATAAAATGTAACATACAATTTACTTTTCTTTTTGAATAATATAACATAATTTTTTCCTAATAAAAAACTGCATTTAAAAAATTCTACCTAAAAAATAACTATTTTTAATAAGTAGATACAAAATCCATACTAGAACTCGACTTGATTGCCTCAACTTTACAAGTTCTCACTAAATTAGTCATGTCTCACTTTGCAAATCATCGTCGTGGCTTACAAAATCTGTCTTTAAAGTCTTCAAGACTAAAAAGCTCACTTGCTGACATTTGTTTGGCCCAATTCTGTTAGTCTATGTATATAAAGCTCTTTTCAGCTAGGGTTCGCATGTTAAACTCTCTTTCAGTGTTGCTTCAAATTCTCTTCTTCTCCTCTTTCCTTTGTTCTTTTTTGTCCTTGAGAATCTGGGATTAATCTAGTGGAGATTCAAGTGCGTGATGGGATTTTGAAGCATGTGATCTTTGGATTCTATTAGAGGCGGTTATCTTTTCCCGGCTATATAAAGAAGCCTTATGTGAAGCTTTTGGGTATTGCTTGTGATTTTGTATGGTTGTATTTTTATTCATTTTTCTCTGGTTTTTTGCTGTAATTTGTTTATGCTAGATAGGTTTATCTTTTGCATGAGTAATTTAGAAACCAAGATTAATGGCATGTACTCTTCTCTACCGAATTTTGATTTCTCCGACGATCTTCTATAAAGCTTCTAAAATCCCTTACACCTTGGACTACCTCTTCAAAAGACTGGCATGAAATGTAAGACCAATCGAAAGGAACCAAGGAAAAATCCTTGTGTTATTTATTTTCTATGCTTTAGATGTTAGCATATATAGGTTTAAATCTGTAAATCATGTTAATAATCTAAACAGATAGGTATCAAACCATTGTTCTTATTAGTTACTTGCTTTTGTTGGAGATTTAATTATTGTTTTATGCCTTTCTAGATTCAGTTCCTTTGCTTCTTGCATGCAATTTGTTTGATGGTCACTAAAGCTTCCACTATTTCTTTTTATCATCGCATGAACAAAATCTTAAAACTATGTTCTTAATGAAGTTTTAAGTTTTTGTAACTCTTCAATCTATAAGTTTTAAGTTTTTTAATTTCTGTATAACATTCTTTTGTTGTGAAATCATAACTTGTTTCTCCTTGACTGCCTTGGAATACTCTGTGATTCATCAGTTTTTGTGAGAGATTCTTTTCTTTGGTTTGGATTAGATCTTTCTCAAATCGGCTAGTACAAGCTGTTTTAGGATCTTTATCTTTGCTTCGATTCAGGTAACGTCTAAAACTCGCCTTTCTTTGATGTTTTATACAAGTACTTTTATCCACTGTTAAAAGAAGATCAATAAAAGCACTGTAAGTACTTTTCTCTTTATGCTTTCAAAATCAAAGCATGTTTGTGTATGGTAGAAATCCATGATCTAAGTATATTTTTTGTTGTTATGTTATGCCTTTCTGCCTATATTTGTGTTTTGAGTTTGCTTTCTTGGTCATCTTTTGTTGAAGTACTTTATGAAAATATGCTTTCACTGTAATTTTGACCTTAAACTTTATCTTAAGATTGTTCCTGAGCTTTTTTTTACATTCTCAATAAGGCTGACTTGTTCTTTAATATAGGTTGCCTTAACTTCTGTTCTTTAACAAATTCCTATAATCGTGTTGAAGATTTTAGTCTCCCTATTAAGTTTAATTTTCTATCTCTTAATTTTCTATTAGGATTATTTTAGATGGATTCTCTTCTCGAATAAAGTCCTTCTATCTTAACTACAATTGGCTCTTTAAAATTCTAATTGAATTAAACAAATTAAAGTCATGTCTATTTCTAGGATTAACCTAGATATATTTGTCGTAAAACAAGATGAAGGCTTAGTCTAGTAGAATTGTCACAGAGCCCTAAAGGTTATATCTTCTCTTCCTTTTAATCATTCTGAAATTGATAAACAAGATATGATGGAAATGGCCTTTTCCATTGGTATTTTGAATTTAACTGACAATGTGTTAAAGAGAGTTAGAGATTCTTAGGAGGCCCATCTCTCTGGCTTAAGCTAGAATCTTTGTATATAACCATTGATCTATCTAAAGTGTCTTACCTTAAAGAAAATTTATTGGTTTTAAAATGGTTCCTACTAAAATTATTGATGAAAACTATGATGACTTTTAGACTTCGATTGTGGATTTAGAAGTTGTTAATGAAAACTATTCTGAGAAAAATCAAGTAGTCATTCTTCTAAATTCTATACCTGGTATGTTTAAAGATGTCATGAGAGCCTTAAAATATGGTAGGGACTCAGTAACTCCTGATAAGTGTATAGTTACACTTATTATCATTATAATTTTATACATTAAACACTACAGTTTAAGTCATTTTTAAACTTCATATAAAAGATTTCACGTGGTATGTAGTTGTTTTTGGTGCAAATGCAGATACTAGGTAAATCTTGGGAGTAAAATGATCTAAATTGGAAATCTATGAAAAAAGAGTGAAAAATGTGCAAAAAGATGCGTGGAACTTAAAGATTTGGCTTATGATCGAAGCTGTCAAGTTACAAGAAGAATTCTGAAGAGTAACACATTTCACGGTCGTGAAAACCATTCGCAGTCGCAACTTAGTATTCTTCAGAACAGAAAGTTGCCAACCAAAAGTTCACGGTCGCGACATGTACCTCGCGGTCGCGACTTGAACGGTTTTTTGGTCAAATTTTCTTAACTACCAACAGCCAGATAAGAACGATCAACCTCCATCAACTACCCAATGAAAAGACACCTTTTGAAAGTTAACCAATCATAAAAAGGTAGGCATCCATTGTGGATAAGATCAAATCAACTCAACCAATCACAATGAAGTGATCCAATCTTTTACCAATGGACACAACTCTTCATATGGATAGACACAACCCTTCGAACTCTATAAATAGGGCTCCAAACCTTACAAATTTCGTGCAAGTGTGGGGTGGCACAAGTGGTGGAAAAGTAGTGCATAGTGTGTGCGTAGATAGAGAGAAAAATTATTTAGTTTTCGTTACGTTCATAAGTGTTAGCGAGAAAATGTATAAGTGATTCGAATCCTTATTTCGATCACTAGATTTCTCTACATATTCGAGCGATTGTTGTATAAGTGTAATTGCAAATCACTTATCAATAAAAGTTTTCGTTCTTCAACATT
>CATIWQ010337006.1:0-21071 GCA_949673415.1 Euphorbia schlechtendalii | reverse complement strand
AATAATCCATTCAAAAAAAATTCTAAAACATGAACTAATTAAACTAGTAATATAAATTCAATCAATAAACAATTTATATTTCTATAGACCGAAACAAATGGTTAAATGCAACAAATCAAACCACATTCAAGAATCAGTACTCACTACCAAGTTTGCTTTCAAGATATAATATAAGAATCAAATGCAACCATTCAATGAAACTTAAGAGCATCATCTCATAAATTAATAAATCACATAAACTAAAAGTATTGGTCCAAAGACAAATTGACAAATCATTGTATCTAAACTAAAATACATTAATTTATATATGATTTTAATTCGGTTCGGTTCTCGGTTTATTCGATTTTTTTTCAAAAAACAGAGAACCGAACCGAAAACCAAATTATTCACATATATGGACCAAGAACCGAACCAAATTAGTTCAATTCGATTCGATTCGATCAGATCCGATCTGGTCCGAATCATTGGTTCGGTTCAGTTTTTATGTCTTTTGCTCTCCCCTAATTGTATCAGTAGTTAGCTGTAAATTATGGTTGCCTTGTTGGCTCGCATTTCATAGAGATAACTGATAATGATTATGTTTATCATGTGTATCTTATTATTGATTTAAACAGATATTATTTATTCAGTTAATATTTAAGTTATAGTTTAAGTCAAAATTTCACGGTTACAAACAAGAAAAAAAAACACATTTTTTTATTTTGAACTGAGTTTGTTGGTTACCAATCTCCAACTCCACTTAAACAGAAAAACAGAATTTGTCAAAATTTATTAGTGAGCATAGCATAAACCATGAGTTAATAAACACAAACAGAAAAGTACATTAAAATTTTTAAAAAATCAGTTCAAGAAAAAAAAAACATGATATCCGGTTAATTAAATTATGAACAATTACTTTTTTTATCTTTCCAGCATCAAACAACATTTGTAATTAAATGTTTACAATTTGTTTTTTTATTATTTGAAAGATCAAAAAATGATTGGCGACAATAAACAACTATTAACACAACAATTAACAAACAATCGTGGAACAAAGAAGCTGCAAAAAGACGTAAAAAAGAGAAGAAGTTGAGCTAATTAAATTTCAATAGAAAGTGGCAGACAGAGTGCTTACAATACAAGCCACCAAAATTAACAAACAAATTAAAATACCAAATTAACCAAAAAAAAAAAAAGATGTGTTTGTTGAACCAGTGACCCAATTCAACTATACAATTACAATATAAACAAAGTCAAAAACTATGGCTTTATAACCCATTTCACATGTTAATGCTATTGAACTGGTCAAGTCTTTGAAGCTCAATTAAATATTCTTGCCTAATTGCGCTGAGTCAAATAAATCTGTCTTTGTTCTTTCAACACAATAAAAGCCCTCAAAATTCCAAACTCGTATTCTATACCAGAATTTAAATCATGCAAGCAATTACTCAGAAAGAAAGGCGGCAATTTCCGGCGGACGTTGAAGATATCCCGGTTCAAAGATATAGCCGGAATTATGTGGCTCGGAGGGTGCGGTCAAGTTGTACGTGTTCGAATCGGCCCGGTTCAGCAAGGTGTAGCCGCCATGGATATGTTGTTCCAGGTGACAAAATAAAAAGGCATAATGCTAAGAAAGAGATTTTACGAAGGGCGTTATCACCGCCGGCCAGGCGTATGAGTCTCCGGTGGTGGAATTTCCGGCCATCTCCTAGTCGGCTTTCTAATATGTCTACGGCTTGATTAATTAGTGACAGTGTTGCGGTGCGCAGCCCATGTTTTGTGTGGCTCTTGATTGTTTAGAATACAGAATTTTCATAGAACGATGTAAAATTATGTATAGGTTTGTTTGAAGAAAATTATAAGTTTTATTATTGAGTTCAAATCATGATGTTTAATCTCTTCATGGTCTCATCTTCAAGCTCTGTTTCGGTGCTGGAATTTGAAGATTTGACATTTTCTATATTATTATTGCAAGGTTGACTTGGGTTAGGTTGTAGAATGGAGTTTCTTAGGCTAGGTTCAAAATGGTAATAGGAAGATGCTAATAATTTTTCGTTCACCTGATCACATAATTTCATTGGGCACGGACTTTGCAAATTTCAGGCAATTCTCATTCAACCCAAAACTTCCAGTTTCTGCATGCATTGTAATGTTTTTGTATTACTAAAATCTAAACTTGGGCACGAGCCAGTTGGTTCGTCAAAACCGTTTTATATTAGATTGCGTTTGGATAAGAATATTACTACGGAGGCCTGTCTAAGCCCCTTTTACATGAAGTGGTTTTGGACAAGATTGTTGCCAATTTTTTTATTGGCAAATTTCATAGTATATTTTCTATAATTCATTTAAAGTTATGCTTTCTAAATTATTCTTATTTGCATTTTTACATTCCTCTTTCTTTTTAAATCTAATTTTTTATTTTTTATTTATCGCACAAACCGTTTATTTTTTTAACATGCCGTTTTAGAATATTCTTTTCATTTTTATGTTTCCCTTCAAAATAAGATTCATGATGTTATATTTTTTCCGAACTTTTTTTACCAATACATATTTGTTTTATAGTTCATTTATAGTTCTCACATAGTTAAAACACATAATTAAATACATTTAAATATAACACAACTATATCAATTTGACATATTACAAGTAAACTATAGCAAAAATATAATAAAATTACATCAATTTGAATTAACTATAAGATAACCGTAAAATCCACTTTTGTTAAATAAAGTTATATTTATAAGTAAATTATAGGGTAACTATAAGACAACTATAAAATGTGATTTTGTTATATTAAAAAATAAATTAAAATACATAAAATAAATAAAAACACATAAGTATATAATAATCACATTAATTATAAATTTAATAAATAAATTATAATAAAATCATGGTAAAAATATAACAAAATTACGTTGATTTGAAAAAACTATAAGACAACTATAAAATGTAACCAGGTAACAACAGTGTAATAGAAATGTAAATTCAAAACCTTGATAATACACTTTTTGACAATTAAATTAAGTAATAAATAAAGTAGTAATTATTTATACTAAACATTATATTTTTATGTATTTCCCTTTTTTATATGTAGTTTAAAAAAACATATTATTCCCTCCATCCCATTTTAATTATCTCTTTAACATTTTTATCCATTCCCATTTTAATTATCATTTGTTGATTTTCTTTCATTTCTATCCCTATTTAATGACTATATCAAAGGAATAACATATTAGCCCATGGAGACCCATTTTATCCCATAAAGGCCCACCGGCTTTAATCCTAAGAGGACTAACACATGCCTACCCATGAGACAATCATGTGGCATCCGCTAAACGGGCCAAGTAGCCATTTTTCCCTATATTAATGGCACATTTTCCCATGAAATGTAACTATAAATTCTATTTCACCATTTTCATACCGACTCTTCACCATTCCCCATGCATTGGTCTGACTTGGCATCAGAGTTGCTATGCCGACAAGTCCGACATAACCCTCTGACATTGTTGTTGTCTTACAGGCTAGCCTTGTTTTGTTCTCACGAGGTCAATAACAATTAGTTCCATTCCCTATATTTAAGGGATTCATTTCATTTCTCTTTAAATGTTATTTATATTAAAAATAATGAATTTATTTTGGTATATTGAGAGTAATTGAGATGGAATAAACTATAAAGATAAAGAAAGATGGTTAAAGAGGAAAGACACTTGCGATAAGTACAAAAAATTTATTTAATCTTTCTGAATCATTTCTTAATTTTAGGACGAAATTCTGAAATGACAATTAAAATGGGATGAATGAAGTAATAAGTAACATTCAAATTTGAATCGAGTTTAATAGTAAAATTATGAGCTTACTGTTCTTGCTGAGCTAAGCTCAATTTTTATCATTTTAAAGTCGTCAAAGTTTAGGTTAGAATTGGAATAAAAGGCTGGTAATGCTGGAGAACTTAAGTTTAGAAGCTTGTTATGTACAAATGAGAACCCTCTAATAGTGTCACCTTCTTTATGTGGGTAAGATTTGATTTCATTTAGAATAATGCTATAGATATTTTTAAAGAGAAACCTAGAACATTCTAACTTACTGCACACCACACAACACTAGCAAAGTGCGGAAGCTTCTAGAGTTCTTCAACCGAGTTTTAGCCAAACTCATATGCCACCACCCTTAGCTTATTGTTCGAGTTTTACATTATTTGTTTTGTTATTTTAAACAACCGGTAATTCTATATTGACACCAGCTTGTTTGACACCTATTTACACTTTACAATCTCCACCATTCATTTTTTGGTAGTTAGATCTCCACCACAAGATGAAAACAAAATAGATTATGGAGATTGCATAGTATGAATAGGTGTCAAACAATTGGTGTCAATATAGAATTACTAACAAACAAGAGGCAACAAATGAATAAAATTTTGAATGTTTGTTTTCTAAGGTAATATAATTGAAGTTCTCTAATACGATAAACTTATTCCATGAATTGTTTGTGATCAAGAAACTTTAGAGCACATCAAACATTTCTTCTCTTCCAGAGTGGCAGACTTTCCTGCACTTCACCTGTAAGGAAATGAAGATTTCCACAAATATTGGAACAACAAACAATGAATCTACTAATCTAACAATAATGGGCAGATTGCTTAGAGAAACATAATACACAATTGTTCTTCAATACTCCAAACACTTAGGAACATGGCATGTCAAGAGAATATGGTCTAAGATAAGATTATCGAGAACGAATTTATAGATGAATGAAACGGCAGAAGCAGAGGAGGCTAGATCTGTAGGCTTCTAAGCGTCTATTGTGGTGTTGCAGCATTTATTCATTAAGGATGAATTTAGCGCCTATCATGGTTAGTTTAGTTTTAAAATAAGTGTTCTGCCGGGAATCTCTCATCCCCAAAATGATATCCCCTTACATGTCCCCCACAAAAATATTATCATGTGATATCAAGGCTCATTAAAAACCCAAATAAATGTACCTTCACTCAGAAACATGGCCCCTTAGCAAAGCTATGCTTCGGCATAAACTCGCGCTGAATTAAGTC
This sequence comes from Euphorbia schlechtendalii, assembly GCA_949673415.1. Lineage (NCBI taxonomy): Eukaryota > Viridiplantae > Streptophyta > Magnoliopsida > Malpighiales > Euphorbiaceae > Euphorbia > Euphorbia schlechtendalii. The sequence goes on along the minus strand of CATIWQ010337006.1, from coordinate 16,045 downwards.
CTACAGCGACCTTCAACGGTCCTTGACCCCACTTGCTCCGAAAGCGTGTGGCCGAAGCCCTTCATTCAGCAATACCCTCCGCGTATTGGCTGAAACATACTCAGCATAACCCACGCTAGTCTCGCGCACTCCTTATCTTTCCACTGTCGTATTAAATGCAAATCTGACTGGTAGAGATGAATCATTTAATGCTTTGACGGCGGAAAAAAACCCTCAAGCAGCTTGCCACTTGCGCACAGCTTGCAAGCGAACCCCACAGGTCATCATTACACAAATTCCTATAAATAGCAATGCAATCTCCTATTTTTCAGGTAACTGTTACTTTAAGAACACACTTTTATCACCGTCCCAGATTGCTAACTTTAGCATTGGAGGGTTTTTACCAAAAACATTTCCGGCCGGAGACTTATTTTGCAGGTTCTGAAAATGTCGGAGACAGTGGACTTCATCTGATATCACCATGTGTTAATAGTTTTCATTTTTTTCTTCATTTTAATTATCTTTCCTTATGTGACCAACACATAATAGTTTTTCAATGGAGGCCACGTAAGAAGGCACGGAATTGGAGACATGAGATTTTTGTCCATTTATAGTATTCCAACCAAAATTAATTTTATTTGGTTTAACTTCTAAGACAAATACTGTCAGATGTAATGTAATTTTAAATTGTTTTCACAGATGGGATTGCAGTTGTTTGCAACTATTCTTGTGTTGACAGCTAACTCGAGCATTACCTCGGAATACCACAATCATAGTAAGGTTGATTGGTAGAATAAATACACGTTCTTATAGCATATGTAAGAATAAATGAAACTGACATAAAATGTTGCTCAATATATAGTACAATTAGAACTAAACAGATCGTATAATGAATGCCAGAGTATTCGAGTATTGGACAAAACATGACCTGCCCTAAGGGATTCAATTAATCATTGCCAGATAGTTATAGGCTTGTAGCTGGAAAAGCCTCCTAAGCTCTATGTGAGAATTATGCCTACGGGAAATAAATAATCAAATATATTCGACTTACAGATGCTAACTAGGTTCCCAAAGTAATGTCAAATAAGATGTGCTTTTCCTATATTATCCTTCCATAATGAAACTGGTACATGTTTCTTCCTTGCATAAGCTCTTGCTTCCATCTGTAAATAGAGATTGTATCCTTTTTCATTAAGTTACATCATTACCAGTCTTCTACAAGTGAAAACAATCAAAATATTCTTCCATCTTTCTAAAGCGAACAAGCTTAACGTACAAAATTGCATGTTTCATAAAAAGACAGTAATTAACGTATAAACAATGATTTTTTTTTCCCTAATTCCAGCAACGATCATGTGCATGGAGAGTAACAAAATGGTTATGCATAGATTTCTTTTCTACTGAGTTAACTGAGCCATCAAGGAGAACTCATTACCAGTAAAAATACTTGTGCCAGCTGTAATTGAATAATCTCACATAGCAATGTCTGGGTCCAACCTTCTCTGTATAGCAGCTGCAGCCTAAAAACACAAAAATGATTTTATCAGACAAAAATTGAGATCCATCAAGTGATTAGCCTTAATGAAGTCCATAATCTATAAACCCCACCTCGAAGTTGCCAAGCTTGTACTGGTAAGCCATTTCTTCTTTGAGTTGAGCTTGCTCTTTCATTGCTTGTGCCTGAAAAACAAAGGCGCGCGCGGCAGTTTAAAAGATTCCTTGCGTGTCACTTTCATGGGTATAAATAATTTATAGCTATTTATAGAAAGTGAAAGCTAACCATTCCACTCTGCATAGAGATCTTAAGAGCTTCCACCTCTTTCTGCTTCTGCTTCTCGCGTTCCCTCATGAGTTCTTGCCTGAGCCATGAATGTTGCCGAATTAAATCAAAAAATACAGAGAAGACAGTTTAAAATCAGAGAATGAACGAAAAGACAGTTCAAGATAAATTTTCCCATCAACTGCAGCTGTTTGTAGGTTCATGATTTCCTTTTACTGATATTCCATATGATTCAGTTACATAATAACTCAGGACCAGTCTTTCAAGTTTCAAACATAAAGGTAGGAAATGAAAATAATGCTTGACTTAACCGTTTAAAAACAAGATGACCTTAAGTTTATTGTGTAGTTGGTTAAAACAAGATGAACTGCATGACAAATATATCTGAAGGGCATCAATGAGGTGAACATATTTAAACTTTTTCAACTTTTGACTTTCAAGAGATAAGGCATGAGTAAAATTGTACCTAAGGATAGGTCTTGTATGATTATGATCTAAAAATCAAGATATAATTATGCTAGAAGGAAAATAAGTAAGAAATCAGATAGTCATGCCAAAAAAATATAGAAGCTCAATAATGATAAAACATTAGTATAACATGCAGTATGGCATACCGTCGCTGTTCTTCATCATTGAAAACGGTACGCTCCTTTGCTTGGACCTTTTTGAAACCCTTTTTCATTTCTTTCTCCATTTGATGGTTGTGATAAGCATCGAGATTATAGTATCTGGCCACAGCAACAAGAAGTTATTTTACCAGTATTAACAAGAGACGAACATTTCTTCCATTACTCGTAATAACTAGGCAAGTACTTTGCTGGTATCGGCAAAGAAAAAAGAACAGCATTCAAACTAGAAAAGGAAGTTTCAAAGTGAGCAGAATTAGCCAACTTTTAACAACAGAACAAAAATATACTAAAAAAGCCTTACTTCTTAGATGGAAATGTTGCTGTATTGTGATCCTCCATGAATCTGCAGATTTACAAGCCACAAGGCTTAGTGACCAGTGAAGACAAAAAGTTGTTTGAGAAGATTCAATGAAGTTTGATTAATAATGAGTTATATTCCAGTAATTGCTAGTTTGATGATAAAACTGCAAGCAGGTGAATGATTTTATGTACTTACTCTTTGAACATCTGCTTCTCTTCCCAATTAGGCAGACTTTCCAGGTTCACCTTCAAACAAATGCAAACTCTTAGGGATAATTGGAACAACAAAGACAAAAAAATTTTGACAAATACTACTATATATAGTTTGCAGACAGCAAGTTCAGCAACACAATGTGAATCCTCTTTGATAGCTCCAATCCATTATAGAATGAAAGACACAATTTAAAATTTGCAATAAAGGGAAATGCAACAACAGTTTTCAGAGTTCTTCATATTAAAATAAATAGAAAGTCTATGTACGAAGAATTAAACATAGTTGCTAGCCTCAGAAAGGGGCAGTTAGGAAAATAATATACCTGTTTCACCTCTGCTAACCATGCAGTAAATTCTGGTCGTTTATTCCTGCAATTTACAAAGTAGTGAATAGGTTCAGATTAAAAATATAGAAAATATATTGTTGTACAACAATCATAAGAGTAATTGCAATTCACGAGAGAAATAATTGACGTACTTAACCGTCAAGCAGTAACAAAGAGAGGGAAACTGATCCAAAACAATGTTTAGACAAGATTTATTGTATAACAGGTATACATTTCAAACTCAAAGATCAGCCAAAACAAAATAAGACAATTTTCAGCTGTCATCATCACATGGGACTCATCTAGAAATGTTAAAACATGGAAACGAACTGTTAACTCACCTTTACATTAAGGATCACAACCCACAAGCACCAACTTTCACACTTCTCAAAATTCACACTTGTATGCAACCAATCGCTAATAGAACGCTTGAAAGACATATCCATTGCAGAAATCAGTTATTCCACTGGCTAATGCATTTGCTTTTTAGGAATCTTAGGACTAGAAACTCACTACCTCAATTTTAGCTCTGTTGCATCTATACAATAACCTAGGTTGCACATAACCTACGTTGCCCCAAGTATCTGACATGACACATACCCGGACATGCAGACACAGCAATTTTGAAAAAACATGTACACACACACACACATTTGTATATGCATATATCAAAATGTCCACAATTACTTAAATATTTATACATAACTATATTTGAGAAGAGTAAATTGTTTAAAATAAGTGATAAGAGGCCTTAGGTTAACTAATAATTGATGTTTTAATCCTCATCTTCCTAAATAAAACTCCACGATCATTTTCTTAGCAGCATCTGTTGCCTCCATTACTATATCTAAATACCTTTTTCCCTTCTTTCCATTGTAGAAACCGTACTTTATTTTTCCATCACGGCCTTCATATGCTCTACTTTCACAAATTTGGTAAGGAATTTGCAAGGGCAGAGGGACAAGTTTCAAATTCGTATTTCAAAGGTAAAACATACTGGTTTCAAAGGTGTCTTGTAAGTGTCCGAGAAAAGTCCAACGAATATAATCCTACGTGCCATGTCCCTTTCAAAATTGGAGAGTCATACATGTCCAAGGCGTAACACGACTAATACATCAGATCATCAACTAACCTAGGTAGAACAATTATTTTTCAACTATGCAACATAAAATTGTATTAATCTCACAGCTGCAAAAATTAGAGCAAGATGTAAACCAAATCAAACTAAGAAGAAACAGAGTAGTTCTGTCTTCTTCTCCACACAAGACCCCTACGACAAATTTATTTATCTTCTTAGAAAAGTTTATTATAGTTAAATGTTAAGATTCTCAAGTACACAAGCCTAGAAACCTGATGATATGGATTTGATATTAAGTTCACCTCAGTTACTAACAACAAGAAGCAGTTGGCATATGAAGCATAATATATAATGTGAAAACAAAATGCAAAAATTGAGTAGACTTACCACATATCAGTTTCTCTAATAATCCCATATTTTCCCCATGAATTAGTGACAGCTCCCTTTTTCCCTTTCTCCAACTTCTCCTTCTTTTTCTTCTGTTTCTTCCTCTCTTCTTTCTCCTTTCTTCGTCTCTTCTTCTCTTTCTCTTTCTTCCGCCTTTTCCTCTCCCTTTCCTCTTCCTTCTCTCTTCTCCTCCTCCTTTCCTTCTTCTTCCTCCTCCTCCTCTCCTCTTCACTCTCGCTCTCACTCCCACTCTCCTCCGAATCTGAATCAGACTCCGAATAATCGGACTCGTCACTCTCCGAACTCAGATTAGAATTGTAACTTCGACTCCCCCGTTTTCGTGATCTTCTCTTAGTTTTTTCTCTTTTGCTACGTTGTGTATCTTCTTCTTCTGATTCAGACACAGAATCGGAACCGGAATTTTGACCTGAGGATTTCACAATCTTGTGTTTGCTGGAATATCTACGTTCGAAGTCAGAATCAGTACCGGAAATTTCTTCAACAATAGGTTTCGATTTGTTGTCCTCATCAAAACGCTCTCGTTCATGTGCAGAGGTACCGTTCCGATCTTTAGCCATTTGTTTTCCGTTGGGAATTGTGGTTTGAGGTTTCGTTGTCGGTTTATGGTTTGCCGTTCAGCTGCTACCCTGTTATACACTGGGGAGAGTGAATTTGATTTGGGCTTTTATTGGGCTGGACTATAATCTAAACCCAACTCGTTATTCAACCATAGGCTGACTTGACTACATGTAACACACGAGCAGCTAGTGTTTTCTTACAATTAACATCATCTCAATTCAATTTAGACCTTCATAATTATAATTATGTTAGGAATAAAAAAATCATGCATGAATATAAACTATAGAAATGTGAAATATAAGATAAATGAAGAGAAAGTAAAGAAGTAGTTTTATTCTTCTTATTAATTCAATGAAGTAAGTATATATTTATAGACAAATACAATGAAATGTTAAGATATAAGTTACATAGTACTTATGAAGAGTTAAGTTTGACAATATATATGTTACAAAACATATATTTACAACAGTTTTCCTTTGATGTCCATTTTCATGAACGGGACACTACTTTGTTAAAAACCTTACTAAGGAAAACTCTGTGAAATAAAACCTTTTAGTTAAGGGAAAAAGAGTGCAACATTTATTTCCCCTATTCACAAGAATATAATTATGCAATATGCATATGCCTCATTTAAACATTGTCAATAAAAACCCAATGGGACAAAAATCTTCGCAAAAGAAAAAGGAGTACAATTTTCACATGCCATTCTACTTCCCCTGAAAAATACAATGGCAAAGACATATCTTTTGAACTGGCACATTCCAATATTATGCACACTCTTTTGAAAATAGAAGTATGTAGTGACTTAGTAAAAATATATAATGGATTTTCACTTGATCTACCTTTGAAGATGTCAACTTGATCGGTCTTCATCAGATTATGAACCTAAAATAATTTCGATGAAATGATTGGTTCTATCTCCTGTAATATAATCACCCTTGAGCTGTGTGATGCTTACTACATTACTTTCATATATTTTCATTAAATCTTTGGTTACTAATTACCACATGACTCAAGCAATACATTAATCTTTGTAGATGTATCAAATAATATGAATAAATAATAATGAAAACAAAAGAAAAGTTAATAATATGAAATATGAAGATAAAGAAAGTAATATATATCCAATCAATTTTACCCCTAATGATGTTCGATTTACAAGTTAGAAAACTTTTACTTTTCAATAGAAATAGTTTTGCTTGAACCATATCTTTTCATTTTTATCAATCACTTTTGATTTGACATTCTTGCACAAACTGCGTTCATATATTCTAGTATTATATATTCATTGACACATTACAGGCAAAATATGGATCACAACCATTTATTTATATTTCAAATTTTAGTGGTACTAATTTAAAGTATTTGAATTTTCTTATATTTAACAACTTCAGGTGTTTACACTTTGGGTGCTAGTACTTCTACAAGAAGTATATTTATATTAATAGGCTAATCCTCAATGGGAATATTTTTATTGTTGACAAAATATTTTCGAGGAATTTATCCTTTAAACCAATTGATTGTTCACGCTTCATGCTTGTAATAGCACCATCATTAATTTATTTTTTATAAGATTTAAATATTAATAGACGATGAAGCATTAAATTAATTTGGCTTTTTCAAAATTTCATTTTTAGTGTGACCATTTAGTTAAAGCATCAACTTTAGATCATTGTACTTCTTCAAGAAGTGTACTTATATTAATTGTTGGATTCTGAGCTATGAATTAAAGTTTTGAAGGTTCTGAGTTCAAAAGCACAGATGGCTCAGAATTGCAAAGGTGCTCAGAAGACATAAAGAATTTCAAAAGGAAAAGAGTCTCAGAAGGATAGATTACTTCACCAGAAGTACAAGACCTCAGAAGACTATTGAAGACCAAGTTTCATAAGAAGCCCCTCTGAGGACGCAAAAAGGGTAACTTAGTCAATTGGCGCTAAAAGTCACGGGAGCTGATCTTGCATTAAATGCTGCTGTGCGCCTTTGTACCTCAGTTTGGAAAAGGATAAAAGTTGTTGCAAAATCAGGAACAAAGACATTCCTGCAAATCACACACTCAGTCAACCATACAAATGTGGGACCCAAACACATCATGACAGTTATGGCACGGATCAAAATTGGGCATGCCTCTCAAACGGATTCTTAACGGAAACTTGGATGTGAGACAACGAGAAGATTTTCAACATCAGTCCAAGATTAACGGAAACATTCTCTCCCTCTATAAAGGATGTTTTCTGCCATTGAAGAAGGTTGCCGAAACAATTGAAATCTCAAGAGTGAAATCAAGCTTAAAAAAATCACTACAATCTTCTTTGTAATCAAAACAACAAATACCTCATTCTTATTATTTGTTTGTAAATGAGCTAACTGAAACAAAGTTCGAAAGCTCATTCTCTTTATTACTAAATAGTTTTGTAAAACACTACTGGATGGTAAGTTAGTGTGAGGGAGCTTAGAAATCTTGTGAGGAAGGTACTCAAGAAGTTAAGAAGCTCAGAGTCTCAGATACAGTTGGAAGGAACTTCTGTATTGGTATAGCTCATTGAAGCAAAGGCTATTGGAGGGTACTTCAATCAAGGCTTTGTAAAGGGTTTGCTCTTCACAAGAAGAAGAGTACTTAGTGGATTAAATCTTAGATAGGAGTTTCCAAGGACTGGATTAGGCAAAGGCAGAACTAGGATAAAAATCAGTGTTTGCAAATTTCTATACTCTGCTTTATTTTCTATGTTAACCAACATCACATCTGAAACACCAATGCCTTAAAAAGGGGATTCTGAGTAAAACACTTTTACTCAAAATTGTCTTCAGAAGCTAAGCTAAGCAATCTTCTCAAGCAAATAGTGAACCTGAAAAAGAGTCATTCACCCCCCTTGACCTATTTTACACCCTACTAGGTCCAACAATTGGTATTAGAGCTAAACTCACTTAAAAAGATTTGACATATCTTGAGTAAATTATCATAATGGGTGAAAATAGCCTAAAGCATCTGCTTGGTAACATGACCACATGGATACTTCCAGAAGGACTATCTGTGTCTAGACCCCCCTGTTCTTCGGACAAAATTATACATTTTGGAAGAACAGGATGAAGAACTTCATACAGTCTCAGGATATGTATGCCTGACTTGCTATAGCCAATAGACTTTACATTCCTACAGTCACTGTAAATGGAGTTGCTTCTCCAAAATCTGAAAGCGAACGATGTTGATATGAAGAAATTGCAAAGCAATGCAGCAGCTATTAACTTTCTTCGTTGTGCTTTTGATGCTGCAGAGTACAATAAAATCTCAGGATGTGAGAGCGCTAGAGAAATCTGGAAGAAACTCAAAGTGACCTATGAAGGAACAGATAAGGTCAAGGAATCAAATATCAACCAGAACCTTCGTCTCTATGAGCTGTTCGAAATGGAAGAGAATGAATTTATCTCAAATATGAATGTCTGATTCACCAACATCATCAACGAGCTTAAGAGATTGGGAAAGAATTTCTCAGAGGAAGAACAAGTGAAGAAAATCCTTAGAAGTCTAATAGAGAAGTGGCAGGCTAAGAAGACTGCAATAGAAGAGGCTCAGGACCTCACCACCTACTGGTATAATGAGTTAATTGAATCTTTGATTACTTATGAAATCTCTGTGCAGAACTTTCAGAAAAAAGACAAAGCTAAGGCTGAAAGAAAGAAAGCTATCATCCTCAAGGTAGAAGCTATAGATGATAATTCCTAAAAAGATGATGAAGAAATGGGATTGCTTGCCAGAAAGTTCATGAAGAAGAATTCAAGGACTCCTCAAAGGTATCAGAAGAAAGGAAGCTTTCTTCAGAAGCCAGATTTCCTATAGAAAGACTCCTCAAAGAATAAATTTAGGGGTTTTGAAGAAAAGTCCAGAGGAGAAAATCAAAAGACCATCACCTGCTTTGAATGCCATCAGGAAGGACATATCAAATCAAGCTGCCCCAGACTTAGAAAGGAGAAGAGAAAGAAGGCAATGGTAGCAACTTGGAGTGACAACGACAATGAAAGCGCTTCTAAGTCATCTAGAATGAAGATGAAGTTGCTTAGATATGCTTCATGGCAGTTGATGACATGAGTCCAACAGTAAAGTCATGCCATGGGAGCACAGAAAGATTATCCTCATAAAGTCACTCTTTCAGAGGAAAATCTCATTAAAATGATGAGGTAAATTCTTAGTTCAATGTTCCTGATGAAATTATGCAAGTGCTTGGGCAAGTTTATAAGTAGTTTAAAAAGAACAAGAAACAAATGAAGCTCCTGGAAGAAGACTTTGAAGACTTTTGCATTCATGATAGAGCTAGAGATAACACTGCCAAGGCAATCTACAAAAGGGTAAGGAGAATTAGAGGTAGAAGTTGAGAAGCATAAGAAGGAATTAGTCTTGGTAGGCTTAAATGTAATCGACCTCAGTAAAAGAGTGATGATGATTGAAGGGCATCTATCAGGATAGATCACTTTACCTAGTAAAGTGGATTCCCAGAAGAAAGAACAGCCTCAGAAGATGAGCTCTCATCAAAAGCCAAGCTTAGAGCAAAAACTATATCAGAATCATGCTTCAACCTCCAAGTCAAGAAGTTTTAAGCAGTACAAGCACAATTATGGTGATGTTTATTACCAAAGAGAAGGAAGTTAGAAGATAGCTCAGAGAGATCATCAAATCAGAAGGAGAGTAATTCCTCAGAGGTAGCCCATCCAAGAACCTTTTAATCTATGTCCACCTCCTATAGTCTAGAAGAAGGAAGCAATAAAACTTCATTATAATTTTTTGTGGAAAGAATAACCATATAAATTCTACATGCAAGCATAAAAATAGATATTATGATATATTATACCTGGCCTAATTTAGTCTACAATGCCCCCAAACCTAAGGAAACTGGGTTCAAAGATTCTAACCATTTTCTTTTGCAGGTAAGTCTTAGGTCCATCGAAGGTCAACAAATTTTGTATGTAGATAGTGGATGCTCAAAATATATGACTGGGGATGAAAGCTCATTCATATCATTATAATGCAAAAGATATGGGAATGTAAGCTTCAAAGATAACAAGAAAGGAAATATCATTGGAAAAGGAACCATTGGGTCTGAAATCAAGATAGAAGATGTCTCCCTAGTAGATGGACTAAAATTCAACCTTCTGAGTGTGGCTCAACTATGTGATCAATGAAGAAAATTAATTTTTAACTCAGAAGGATACTCCATCATGGACTATAAGACAAATCAAACTCTTCTTTATGCACCTAGAGTCAATAATGTCTTCATAATAAACTTGAATGATAGATCAAAAAGAGATATTTGTTTAATGTCTAAAGAAGAAGAGTCATGGCTATGGTATAGAAGATTGGGACATGCAAACATGAATCTTATACCAAATTAGTAAAATAAAAACTTGTTGAGGGTTTTCCAAGTCTAAACTTTGAAAAGGATCACTTATGTAATGCATGTCAATTTGGAAAACAGTTTAAAAAGAGCTTCAAATCAAAATCTGAGTTTTCCTCAAAAAGAGTTTTAGAACTTGTTCACATAGACCTTTTTGGCCTTGTTCAGCCTGTGAGCATGGGCGGACACAGATATACCATGGTAATAGTGGATGAACATTCCAGGTATACATGGGTTGTCTTGCTCAATAGTAAGAATGAAGCCTATGAAGGATTTGCCAGACTATGTAATAGAATAGAAGGTGAACAAAATGATTTACTGTCTAAATTTAGAAGTGATCATGGCAAAGAATTCAAAAATAAGTTATTTGTTGGATTCTGTGATGCTAGAGGCATTGAGCACATCTTTTCTGCTCCTCACACTCCCCAAAAAAATGGGGTTGTTAAGAGAAAAAACAGAATTGATAGGTGGAAATTATGTTATCAAAAGTTAGGGATTATCAGGTTGAAATTAAATGTAAACGAGAAGATTTTATGAAGACCTTCATGTATTTCAAGTTTTCTGTTAGAGAAGGAGACTTCCTAGGCGAGTGTTGGATGCCCAATTGAACCTAGTAAGTGCATTAGATTGTGATTAGTACAGGGCAAGACCAAGTATCATTCCCACGAGGAGCAAGGAGAGTAGTTAATTTTATAGGCTATTTAGTAGGTTAAGGGGTTCAAATATCAAGGTGATTTGATTGGAACAATTAAAATAAAGATTGATGTAAAATTAAAAGATGTAGTGACAAGGTTGCTACAAATGGAGACACAAAGTACAAGGTTGCTATAATATGACAATAATAAAGACACAAGCTTTACTAGGCCTTTGAACGATGCTCATGTTGCTTCTCCTCTTTTATCCCAACATGTATAAGTACATAGACCTAAGGTATCTTACCTGCTTTCCATGTAACTAAGTGCGGCATACCATCCTGCCACTTAATACTTTAAGGTTTTCACCTCGGGAGTTATCCACTTACGGACTAGACCTTAAGCATTTAGCTGAAGTAAATATCTGGAATAAATCCCAGAACCCTTAGCAATAGTTTAGTATCCTTTCGGTGCCTGCAAACTCAGGTGATTATTAAAAGGCCTAAGGTTGCTGGTCATCACCTTTCAGTTCCTAGCTTCCCAATTTAACCAAGCGAGCTAGATCGGTGAATCATTAAAAACAATAATAACTAGTCTAATAAAAGATTTCATGTTGGTTTAAAAGAGGATCTACACCACAAACAAGCCACCGGTAGAGCCTAACAAGCTTGCTCGGAAACTACTCCCTATTCATATTAAAAAGAAGAAAGAAATTAATGAAATGCATGAAACTAAAAATAGATTAAGTGAGAAACAAAAAACACACTTAAAATACTTACAAACAAGAGCTTAAGCTACTCTCAAAAACAAAATGAAGGCCTATTTATACTAAGCCTTAAGCCTTAAGCAAGTGGGCAAGTGGTTCACAATATTATATTACAAAATAATTAGGACCACTAGATTGCTACTTAGTGGCCAAGTAAAGAGCAAGTGGCAGCACACCAAAGACAAAGTTTTTCATCCAAAATACTTTCATCCCCTCCAAGAAATATCCTAACAAAGGTCCTATTGTTGCTTGACACGTAATCAGCCTTGTTGGACACACTTTTTGCAGCCAAAACTAGAAATCTGCTGCAACTTTCCTGTAAACTCCAGCAACCTTCAAAACAAAATAAAATGCTCATAATTTCCACAATATAACTCCAAATTAAATAATTCTAAAGCCAGTATTCTTATATTTTCATGGTTCTTTTTTCACTTATCAAGATCCCCATACTTAGACGTTGCTTATCCCTAAGTAATACCAAAGGAAAAGAAGAAAAGAAGAAAAGATAAGTGTGAAAAAGCTTTTAAAACAAAAAAGTGCAATTTGAAAACTGATCATGACAAAGATGTTCAAAGAGGATGCAAATCTTAAGGCATGAGATGATTGAAACCACATTAGCAAGTTAACTTGCATAAAGGAAATCTAAGACAAGTAACTTAGAGCAAGTTAGTCAATAACATGGCATCAATGCAATTTTTGTACCTCACAAGGGAATTCATTCAATTCTCTCAAGTGTTTAGGGTCAAAGTACAAGAGATTCACTCCTCGGCTAAACACAACAACCTTCTATAGGCTTGAGAATTTATCTCCACCACTTTGTCAATCACAACACATAATCAAAAAGGTCTTTAAAAAGGGTTGTAATGTAGGTTAGGGGTCAGGTAGGTCAATAAAAGGCATTTTGTGTCAGGGATTTTACCATAAGAAAGCAATCAAGGGTTGAAGCAAGCTTTTCTTTAAAAACAGATTCATGCAACAATCTTAAAGCTGTACAAATTCAAGGACATTTTTGGGGAAAATTTGACACATTTGGAAGCATAAAAAGATTTTTGAATATTCCAGCAATGAAATTTTTTGGCAAGTAGAAGTATTTGGAGATTTTAACAGGCTTGCTTCAAAATAGGATCAAACATTTCAGTAGCTAAGGTTGCTACTGTGTTCGTCAAGGTATTTGCATAGATCTTATTTTCTGGAAAAATTGGAAACTACTAAAGGTTGCTTCAAAATTCTGGAATTCATTTGAACTTCCAAGAGTTGCTTAAAAATGCGTGTCACAATGGATTTTTGTAAACTTGCTTTAATAATTGAAAGTTTCTCATGGAAAAATCCTGGGGGAAAAAGGAAAATCAAAGTGAAAGGATTAGGCTAAAAATATTTTTGGCTTTCAAAAAATTGGTTAGTGGCTCAAGGGGGCTGTTCTAAGGGAAATTTAATTTAAAAGGGTGGTGTTTTAGTTAAAAAGTGGGCTGAACCTAATGCCTTTATCATCCTATGCAAATGATCAACATATGGTCTCAACAAGAACAAACCAAATCAAGCTCTAGTTTAAGAATTTACTTATGTTAGCTCACTCAACAAAGAATTAAACAATGCTCAAGGCTCAAAATTCTCACCAAAACAGCTTGATTACATATGATTAGCCAAAGAAATTGAAAAACAGCTCCTATATACAAGTCTAAATTCATTTAGCCAATTAATCCTACTTATGTAATTCAATCATCAACATGTCAAACTCTAAGCATTCTCCAAAATCTAATTTGCATAATCAAAACAGCATACAACATCTGTATAAGAAAAATTTGTTCACCACTTTTCTACTGATAAGTTTAATAATTTGTTCGCAAGATTTGGCTATATATTAATGGTGCCAAAAACTTGTTCACATAAAGTATATGTGTTGTCAGTACCTCTTATCAAATAGAAAAATGATGATAACTGCAAGTATACAGTTGCGATGTAGTTTTAAAAGATATCAAACCCATAGGGAAGGAACCAAGTCTAAAGATCAACAAGGAAGACAGAATAAAGAAAATAAAATAGATTTGATATTTTGGACAGGATGGTTAGAATGAAGAATTAGTAAATATAGATATGAAAGATTAGAGAATCTAAATATATAGATTTTCCCTAAGAAATAAGGATAGCAGAGAAAAAATGCAAGTTCAACAAAGATATTACGATTTACTAAACTAATCTAATAGACTCGATTCAAAATATCCAGATGTTCAATTATTAGCTGCAGAGCAACACATAAATAACTTTTCTAAACCTAGCACAAATGAATTAAGACAATTATATAAACCTGGACAACATCAATTCTATGCTTAGTACGGGTCGCTCTCACATGGCCACATTTAACAAGTTACCATTCCAAAAATATTGGCTCACTAAACAGCGTTATATCACAAATCCAGTGATTATACATGATATTGTTAACCCCGAAACTACTCTTGAAATTAACTCCAACTCATATAACTTGATTAATATAAAAGACTTAACACGAAATACGCATTATGACACATAGACATATCATAAACTTCGAAATAGAAAGTATAAGTAGAAAGCAAAGCAAAGTTGTAAGGTATCCAAGTGAAAGCTAGAGTTGATCAAACCGTATCCACTCTTTAATGGGAGTCGACAATTCTCGCAATTCTTGCATCTGCTTTGAATTCGATCTTGGCTAGTACAGAACCTCCGCTAGGTTGCTATTCTTTACGAATATCGAACGAAAGAATATTGAAGAATAAAAACTTTTATTGATAAGTGATTTGCAAGTACACTTATACAACAATCGCTCGAGAATATAGAGAAATCTAGTAATCAAAACAAAGATTCGAATCACTTAAACATTTTCTCGCTAACACTTATGAACGTAGCAAATTCTCTATCTATACACACACTATATCTCTCTCATGCACTCTAATGTTTTCCCTCTACTTGATTCCACGAAATTGTAAGGTTTGGAGCCCTATTTATAGAGTTCGAAGGGTTGCGTCTATCCATACGAAGAGTTGTGTCCATTGGTGAATGATTGCATCACTTCATTGTGATTGGTTGAGAAGATTCAATCTAATCCATAATGGATATGCACCTTTTCATGATTGGTTGATTTCAGATAGGTGTCTATTCATTGGTAGTTGATGGCGGTTGATCGTCCTTATCTGGTGGTTGGTAGTTAAGAAGATTAAACCAGAAAACCGTCCAAGTCGTGATCGTGATATACAAGTCGCGATCGTGAATCTTTGATTGGTAGATTTCTATTTTGAAGATGAATAAGTCGCGACCGCGAATGATTACCGCGACTGGGAATTGCATTTTTCATCAGAATTCTCCTTGTAACTTCACCGATCTTTGACAGCTCGATCCTAAGCCTAATCTTTAAGTTCCACACACCTTTTTGCACATTTTTCACTCTTGTTTTTATAGAATTCCACTTTAGATCATGTTACTCCCAAGATTTACCTAGTATCTGCATTTGCATAAAAAACAACTACAATCCACGTGAAATCTTTTATATGAAGTATAAAAATGACTTAAACTATAGTGTTTAGTGAATAAAATTAATATGATAATAAGTTTAATTATACACTTATCATACCCCCACACTTAACTTTTGCCTTGTCCTCAAGGTAAATTCAACAGAAGCGTATAAATTGGTAAACAAGTTCGTACCTCATTTGGCGAAAGACTATTGTAGTGAGTACCACATTCCATGTTGCAAAAGATTTCAAGTAGAAGTTCGAAATTTCCCACAAATTAGTAATGTGCAATTTATATAGTTTAGTTGCATACCTTTGCTCTTAATGGAGGTCAACCGAATCGCATCTTCATATAAGTGTTATATGCATACTCGAATATTACCTTCTCTTAAGCATAAAATAAAGTATAAAGGACATAAAAAGCACTTTTTGATTAATTTCTCTCAAGGCATTTTTAGGTAACCTAGAATGCTAAAACACTCTCACTGGTTGCATTTTATGCTCCATACCACTCTC
>CATIWQ010336976.1:0-44447 GCA_949673415.1 Euphorbia schlechtendalii | reverse complement strand
CATAATGTTTTTAGCACATGTGACACATCATTTCATGAAATTAATTTGGGTATAAATGGATTCCCCACAATAAATTCAAATGATTTGACTCTTGAGAGAAAGTGAGAGATAAATACATGTACTTAGACAATGTGTGATAGCAATTGCCTCATCATACAATCACGAAAGATCAATGGAAAGATCTCCAAGCACGAAACATCCACTAACTCAATCAAGAGGATGAAGCATGCAAAGATTAAAGCCTCATCATACAATGATGAAAGATCAATGGAAAGATCTCCAAGCACGAAACGTCCACTAACTCAACCAAGAGAACGAAGCACGCAAAGATCGAAAGGATCGGAGCTAGAATAAGGATAAAATGCTGACCATTCACAAGACAAAACATCACAAAGAAGGAGATGAATCATTGAATACGTTAACAATTCCATTACAACCACTCACAAGATAAAAAAAAACCGGCGCAACATCACAAGGAAGGAGATGAATCGTTGAACATGTCAACAACTCCATCACAACCATTTACAAGGCCAAAAAAACTGGTGCAACATCACAAGGAAGGAGAAAAATCATTGAACACGTCAATAACTCCATCACAACCATTCACAAGACCAAACAACCAACGCAACATCACAAAGAAGGAGTCAGATCATTGAACAAGTCAACAACTCCACCACCACCATTAATGAGATCGAACAACCGGCGCAATGTCATAAAGAAGGAGATAGTTTGTTGAACATGTCAACAAATCCACCACACGGATCACCACAATTCATGGAACAATCAAGCAAAATACAAAGGTCAATAATAAAGATAAAAAGGAGCCAGTTTGTTGAACACGTTAACAACTCCTTTGCATGACATGCTACTACTTGCAATCATCACACCATCAGAGGAAATGCCAATGATCAAGACTCATCACATACACTTCAAACTAATAAGGTGACGCAAGCACCAACCAATTGGTCATAAATGCTGAACGAGACAACAAATGAAGTCGTGGACATGGACAGCGACTGATTTACCAAATCTTACACAATTGCTATCATGTATAGGTGAAAGAAATAAATCTCTAAAAAAGAAGTATGAACAAAAAAGAATAAATTTGTAATTAGCCTGTCAATTAACACTAGGTTAGTTGAGAAAAAATTAGGGCTTCTTTTCAAACCACAAAAAGAATAGTCCCTTGAGTTGAAAACCCGAAAAGGGCGGCTCAGGAAAAACTAAGGACATCGAGAGAACCACACTGGTTAGAAAACCTGAAAAGGCTAATTGATGGCAGGAGTTAAACCATTTGAAACATTTATACCCCTGTTAAGTTCATCAATGAATTGTCATTTTTGCTGAATCTTTAAGCATATGTTTATTTTGATTGCTTACATGCCAATGGTAGAATATCGCAAGTAAACATTCAAAAAAATAAAAATAAAAATAAAATAATAAAGAAAAATGAGTCTGCTGGATTGAAAACCTGAAAGGGCGGTCCAGGCAAAAATTAAGACGAGGTTCGATAGATGGAAAACCCACAAGGGCGATCTATGCAAAACTTAGGACCAAAGAAATATCAAATTCATCATCTTCTCCTCGAACAGTACGCGATATCATATACCTTCAACACTTCAGGAAAATGGCTTCCAAGCGATCATCATCGACACAACGCGAGATCAACGATTCATCTGGACTTTCCTCAAATCAGATCCAAGCTATGAACTAGAATCTGATTCAACGAACCCATGGTCATCGCTTTGAGGGAGTCGTCTATGGAATCCCTAACAAGATAAGTCATAGGGGCAACCATGCACCAGCACAAGAGAAGGTTCCTCAATGGATGAAGCCCATGATAAACATACATCATATGATAAATATTGATCATGCATAAATCATGCATACATCACATAAGTATCATATCATTTACAGGTAAAGATGATGTCGAATCAAGGCAACATTATCCTGATAAACAAGAATCTCCACCTCCACACGAGGATCCCACAAATAAGATGATGGCCCACTCAAACCTAAAATCAACATTGCAATAAAAGCCTCCCATAATGGAGCGGTTCTCGGGACATCCTCGAATTTCTATTAAACTTATTTCTTTATCATGTTTTAATATTTGATTGAAGAGGCAAAAATTTTTACTTCGCATAAACACAATCAAATAATTAAAACATTCATCATCAAATGTATTAACATTATCTTTTTCGGACTTGTCACAGGAAGCAGGTTATCTCGATAGCTGAAGAATGAAACAGTCTCATTTATCAACCGAAGAAAGAAACAGTTGCGAACCATTAAAGGGACATCGTAGAAAGAAATGGCCGACCCGCCCATAAGAGGCACCAAGTACCTAAAGACTCCGAAGAAAGAAATGGACAACCCCATGAAGATAGAGCGCCAGAAAAGAAGGCCTATTTAATCTCCAATTGGGAATAAGAAGTCGCCAGGCGCACCGGTCAAGTATATTCCCAATCCCTCCGCTCTTTTCGTGTGATAATACTAGTTATACAACCAACAATTATCACACGAGGGGTAGCTGTGAGCACAAGATTTTGTACCAGCTCGCATGTTCAATGATGAGGGATTTTCAGGATATTTATCCTCGAATCACACGATTTTCGATCGTTCGATGATCTTCATATGGGAGTCTTCCTCGTCAATGAATTTAAAAGGACTTTAATTCAGAAAATTAACTAAAAAATAAAAAAATACATAAAAAATTTGAAAATGTAACTGGAAGCCAGACCTGGAGCCCGCCTTGCCTATACTTGGCGAGGCACGGCTTGCCAGAGGGCTGGCCAACCTCGCCAGGGGCCTGGCGAGGCTCGCCAGCGACCTGGCGAACCTTGCCATGCCCTGGTGAGGCTCGCTAGGATTCTGGCGAGCATCGCTAGGACACTAGCGAGGCTCGTAAACCTTGGCAAGCCTCACCAAGTTGTCTGGCGAACTCGCCAAACGTTCTAGCTAGTTCGCTAGGCCTCCCTTGGTGAGGCCTCGCCAGACATCTTCCTATTTTTAATTTTTCGGGAATTTTTTCTATAAATAGTCGGGTCTTTTTCAATACGCGGGGCTAGAGAATTAAGAGAGAAAAATTCTCCCTTTCAGATAAAAAAAAACAAACAATATTTCTTACTTTCTTCTAATATTTTCTCAGATCTAAAACACTTTTGGATCCCAAATCTCTTCATCTTAAAATTAAATTTCTTCTTCAAATTTCTTCTAAAATCCTTAGATATTCTTGGGCTTAAAATAAATTTAGAACCCGAGTCTGATTATCTTTTGGATAAATAAACACATTATTTTCCAACATAACCATTATTTTCACATTAAATCACAATAACTACAAAAACGAATGAGGAATGCTCCCAGGAATAGAACGGACATGCCGAAGTGGATTCATGCCAAAAGGGTAAAGCCTTTGAGTTCCTAGAGCTGCTTATTTTGTACTTCTCCTTTTCTTCTTAATTTCTTTCTACATGTGAATCTAGGAATTATTTTATTTTATTGTAAATGTTTTAATTCTCTTCTTCCTTTTTTATTTCTTTTTAATTTTTGTATTAGAATACCCCCCATGAAGGGAATAAAATATATTCCGGAATAACAGACCTCACCTTTTGCCATGCAATTATTTTCACTAACAAAATTGACCCACATATGTGTAAATAAAAATGAACTATTTTTATTTAAATTAACTACTTTAAAATCGTCAATGTTTTAATTAGGCCACACGAGCCTCGCTAAAATCAAATTGAACATACATGATATATACCCTGTGCTAATCTTTGTGGATGCAGGTTAGATGTATGTTTAGACTTTTATTTTTCCTTCGGGTATCGCACATATTTTACAGAAAATGTAATTAATAGGGTAGCGGGCGGTTGCATCCCCTGTTTTTGAAAGCCTTGTAATTTTTATTTTCCGCATTTACTTACTAATTTGTGGATGATTTATTATTTCATATTGTGGATGGATTAACTGCTTTTTCTATACGTGAATCATGCATGTAAACTCGAAAAACGACCTAAGTGCGAATGTGCACAATTAAGAACATACAATTTTCTGTAGATATAATTTAATATGATCACTTAAGAAATAAGTAACTTATCCCGGACCCGAATCTCTGTGTCTTGGTGGGCCGTCCCCTAGATGTTAAGCCTCATAGGACTCTAATTCCTAGAAAGAGCTAATCCAGGTGGCGACTCCACACTAAGAGACGGCGGATTCGGGTTCGAACCGATCTAAAACATTTTTCACCTTTTTCTCTTTCAACCTTTTTCACCGGGTCCCCGATCTGGTGCACCTTTTTTTCAAACACCTCGGTGGACCGTGCCTATGAAATCTCGCACTCTCGGCCCACCGCTCCGTGTCGTCCGCTCACATTAGTACATTATTTATGTTTAAAACTAAGATTACACATCTAAATCCTATTACAAGTTCTAAAAAATTATAAAGTACATGGCCTATATACTTTCTATGCACAAAAGAGGAAGAGCTAACAGTCTTGTCTTGATTAGTCTTGGGATGTTGCTGCTTAGGAGGCTTGTGATGAAATGGTTGCCTTGGAAGAGTTCCCTTATTGAGATTTACCATTTGGAGAACATCTTCAGCTACCTTCTCCCCCATTGCTATCTGACCTTATACAATTTGTTCAAGGTAGGTATTGAAGGCATCAAGGGTAGCTCTGAAGTTCTCTTGCTTGCCTATGATTTGCGGGTTAATCTCTTGCTCCAATTGCTCTTTTCCCTTAGTGGTAAGAAAATCTTGATCATTAAGCTCGCTAAGAAGATGATGGTGACATCTGGAGAGGTGCACAATCTGGTCAAACCCTTGATACGTAAACTATTGAAATCATTGAAGAAGGCCTCAAAAGTCCATTGTGGTCTATGCGATCTTCAGTTGCGCTTCAGTATCAAGGACTTTGGGATCAATAGATGATATACACTTTGCAATGTAATCAATGTCCTTTGCATCCAATTAGCCCGTCTTCATTAGAGCACAATATTCTTCTTCATGTTTTCTACCTTTAACTTGATGACATTTAGCTTGGTGTGAATAGTCATACCGGTCTCAAGGTATAAAGATTCTATAGCAGGCAAGCTCGGAGTTGGCAAGTATACAAAAATCTTCCCCATGGCAGAGACTTTCTTTGTTGCGTGTTCATTGACTTCTCATTAGATTGTGTCTAATTTGGTATGGAGAGAGTCAAGATTGATGACATGGGCCTTGTCTATCTTAGTTGATATATCTTTCAGTAACTTCATCACTTCATCTTGTTTGTTATCGTGGGGTAGCAAGAACTTTGACTGGGCCTCAACCAATTTTGTGATGTTATGGCCAATGTCCTTTGTTATTTCTACCTCTTTGAAGATGTTCTCGATCTTGTGATCAGACAGTCTCTTTATTTTAGCCTACTCCTCACCCAGCTTATGGATCTATGTCACTTGAGTTGCCATATTGGTACTCAAGAGACTCAGCTACTTAGTAGGATCATCCATGCTACCCATTATCTTTCTTACAATAGCATTAGCCATTGTAGTAGATGTGGGGATAGCAGTGATTACTGCCCCAAGCTAGGCTGCAGAATTCATCAACTTAGTGAGAATTAGAGCCATCTTATCCACCAAACTTTTGGCACTTTCTTTTTCCAAATGATTTCGAATAGCCAACAACCTACCTTGGATTCTCTCAAACTCCTCAAAGTAGAGAGATTCATTGGGCACACTTGTGTGTTGTTCTAACTCAGGCAACTTTGCCTTAGGTCTGGAAGATAAGTCCATCAATTCGTGAGCAAGTAGCATTTTACTTACTGCTCCATCTAACTTAGCAATTGCTTGTGCGTAGGGAATTTCTTCCTAACTAACTCTTTGATTTCTACTAAGAAAGATGCATCAGCTAAATCCTCGCAAATTGGCTCTCTACTGGGTTCAATTGCTTCACGAGCTGTAAAATTGCCTTAGCAGTGTTACCACTTGCTTTTCCCTGCTAAGCGTAGTTCTCAACATTGGGAACTTCCCTAACAAGAGGGGTTAAGGGGGTAGAGGATGGGTTTGAAGAAGAGGGTGGTTCAGAAGAATTTATAGTTGAAGAAGTTTGGGGGATGTTTTGGTTGAGTGGAATAGAAGGTACAATGGATGTACAAGGAATGGTTTGGTTTTGACTTTGTACGTGAGAAGAATGTGTAGAATGGTTATTTACTGGTGAATGGTTAGGAGAAAAAGAATCATTGTTTTTTATAGGTGAAGAAATATGAATAGGAGAGTTTTGGGTATTAACAGGAGAGGATGGAATATGGATAGGAGAATGTACAATATTGGAACGAGGAGTAGAATTTATAGTTGGTTTTTCAGTATCTACAGGAGTAGAAACTAAGGGAATTGAAGGATTTATAGGAGAAGGTGGGATTTGAGGATTTACAAAAGAAGAGGGGTTAGGATTTTGAGGCACCTCTTGGTTAGTTGTTTGACCCAAGGATGTGTTAGCTTGAGGTTGCTCATGCTGAGTAGAGGACTCCTCAACATGAGTGAAAGAGGGTGTGGGGATTTTGGGTTCCTAGGGATCAGACTCCTCAAGAATTAGGGAGAGGGTGTCTCCAACATCCTCCTCACTGCTCACCATCTGCACATTACATTGTAGGGGCCTGTTCATGGCAGAACGCATGCGCTGAGTGCCCTTTACTTTGGCAAATGCATATTGAACTTCAGCAACAGCATTAGGACTTATAGTGTCCTCTTCTCTAGACTTCTTAGCCTCACCCTACTCCTTTGATTCCTTAGAAAGAGCCATTTTGCGCTTTCTTTGGTGTAGGGACTCATCAGCCGTAGTCACATCTTCTTGTTCCTCTGCCTACTGCTCAACTTGAATTTTTACCTTCGCTTCTCTTTGGGCATGAGTTTTGGCCTTCGTCTACTTATTTTGATGTTGGGGGTGAGCAGGGGCCTCATTGATTTTAGTTTTTGCAGGGCATTTCCCCTTAGCCTTGGAGGACGCAACCTTCTGCTTAGGAGAGGAGGCGGTGGAGGTGACTTTCTCTAGGATACTAGATATGGGGGCCTTATCAGAGTCATCACTATCATCAAAATCCACCATGAAGCCATCTTCATCCTCCTTTAGGATGTCCACAGGTACTACTATCGATATGCACTTCAGCTTGCACTTTTGTTGTGCTTTATTATACCTAGTATGTACCTGGTTATGAACCAGTTTGCTGAAGTGAACCATCTCGAATTGCTTCTTCACTGGCAAAATTGTATCACTTGAATCCCCCAAAAACTGAGTGATGTCCGCTTTTGCTACCCTCATAAGTTTGGTAATGAGGTAACCACAGTGATAGACAGTAGTCAACTTCGTTAAATAGTAGAGAATCCCCACTAGCCAGTTCAACTTCTTACCCTCGATCATATGGTAGACCACATAACTCTCAAAGTAGGTCCAATTAGTCACAGACCCAAATTTCGGTAGCAACAACTTCACCACCAGCTCATGGCACATTCTCACGGTCCAGCTTATGTTGCTTGCTGCTATCTCCCCTGATATATAGTTCGCAAGGAGCTCCCAATCTTCTAGAATAATTACGGCATCTCCATCATCGATTTTACGGAGTGAAGTGCCTTTGTTAGGCATGTTGAGGATGATCCCTATCAATCTCACATAGATGAGGATGGATTTGCCTCTAAAATCCATCATCAGAACATCATCAAACCCTTGGATTATGTAGAGGTTTGAGTAGAAGGCTCTGATGAGTTCTATGATAGCAGGACCTTCCATCTTAAAAAAAGAACTCAAATGTTGCTACTTGATGATCCTATGCATGGTCTTGTTTCGCAATAACACTTCATAGTCCACTTCATAAATGGGATAAAAATCAAGATTATTAGCCCATTCCACCTTGGAGAAAAGAGTTCCCTCCTGCAGAGTGAGTTTCTTGATTTTCTCTTTAGCATTTACTACAATTTCGATGTTGTGCTCTTAAGTTTGAATGTTGTTATGGTAATCTCCATTTGAAAGGATTGAAAGAGAAGAGGAATTAGGGTTCGAATGCTTTTGATTTTAAATTCGTAGAAAGCAAGTAACGTTCTCTCTTCAACTGTTCTACTTTTATAGACCTTAGGATCTCTAAGGGGCACATAGTGCTACCATAGCTCAAGATGAAAATGAGAGCTAAGATGAGCATAAGATTAACCACCTTAGTAAAATGGTGAGTTTTGATAAAAATAGCTCCTATTCAAATGCATGTCTTTTTGAAAACGTAGAGCTTTGAAAAATAACCATGAAATAGTTCCTCACATTGTTACTTTAAAATACTGATGGTGTAATCCATGTGCCTTCTCAAGGATTGATCTCCAATACTTAGCCAAAATTTTGAGAATTTCAACTTTCTTCTTCTTCTTCAACGTGGATTCGCCATTCCAATTAACTACCTCAGAGTATTAAATTGCTCCTTTGGCAATGGCTTGGTGAAAATGTCAACGTGTTGTTCCTCAGAAGGAACATACTCCAGCTTGACATCTCCCTGTAGCACATGATATCTAATGAAGTGCTGTCTAATGTTGACATGCTTCATCCAGCCATCCTGAACTTGATTTTTGAATAGGTCAATTGCGCTCTAGTTATCACACATAACTTCAAGATAATTTGACTTTATACCATAATCTTCCAGTTACTGCTTAACCCATAGCAGTTGTGATACACAACTTCTTGCTGCCATGTTGATCCAAGGTTTTGACTTTACTAATTTAGAGGGCTTATATTTGGTGATGAAGCTAAAAACCATGTTCCCCACTTTTCTACCGATAAGTTAAAAGTTCAAAATACTAATAGGTGTTATCAATACTGGTTATCTAAATAGAAAAATGGTGACCACTGTAAGTATAAAGTTTCGATGTAGTTTTAAAAGATATCGATCCCACAAGGAAGGGATTCGGTTCTAAAGATCAGCTAGAGTTACGGGGTAAACAAAAATAGGTAATTTTGATTTGAGGGTTTGGATGATAGATAGATGAATAGAGAGATGTATGAATAGACTAGAGAAGATGTAAAATATATAGATATTCCTTAAGAATAAATTTAGCAGAGAAAAATATCAAGAATATTTCGTACACCAGATAACTTCAACAAATAAGATTCTAGATGTCCTAATATTCAATAATTCACAATAGAGTAACACATGAGATGACTTTTCTAAGTCTAGGGTAAACGAATTATGACACTTATAAGAACCTAGATAACTATATTACTATGCTTAGTACGAGTCACTCTCACATAGCCATATTTAGCAAGTTATCACTCCAAAAATGTTGGCTCACTAAACAACTTTATAATCACAGATCTAGTGATTATACACAATCTTATTAACCCCAAAATCACTCTTAAAGTTAACTCAAAAGCATATAACTTGATTAATATAAATGATGTAAGATGAATTACTCATTACAACACATAGACATATCATAAAATTTGAAATAGAAAGTATACGTAGAAAACAAAGTAAAGTTGTAAGGTATGCAAGTGAAAGCTATCAATTCTTGAAATTCCTACGTCTACTTTAAATTCGGTCTCGACTCGTACAGAACCTCCGCTAGGATGCTATTCTTTGTGAATTTCGAATAAAAGAATGTTGAAGAATGAAAAATTTTATTGATAAGTTCTTTATAATTACAATCATACAACAAACGCTCGAATTTGTGTAGAAATATAGTTATCGAAATAGGAATCGAATCACTTATACATTTTTCTCACTAAGACTTTGAACGTAGCGAAATCTAGATATTTTCACTCTCTATCTATGCATGTATACTATCATTCAATGCTTTCTATTCATGCCAAAACACTCTGCCACGAAATTGGTGGGTTTGATCCCTGTTTATAGAGTACGAAGGGTTGCGTCTATCCAAACGAAGAGTCGAGTCCATTGGCGAAAAGTTGCATCACTTCATTTTGATTGGTTGTAAAGATTCATCCTCATCCACAATGGAAAGGCACATTTTCATGATTGGTTGACTTCCAAAGGGTGTCTTTTTGGTTAGTAGTTGATGTCGGTTGATCATTGTTATCTAGCGGTTGGTATTTGATAAGAAATAACCAATAACCGTCACAAGTCATGACTGCAAATCACTTGTTGCTATCGTGAACATTGGTTAGCAGTTTTCTATTTATGAAGACTGACAAGTCACGACCGTGAATGGGTTTCATGACCATGAACAATGCTTTTTCTTCAAAATTCTTTTGTAACTTTATTGATCTTCGACAGCTTTGATCCTAAGCCAAATCATTGTGTTCCATGCATCTTTTTGCACCTTTTTCACTCTTTTTCCATAGAATTCCACTTTTGTTCATTTTACTTCTAAGATTTACCTAGTTTCTATTTTTGCATAAAAAAACAACTACATACCATGTGAAATCTTTTATATGAAGTATAAAATGAAACAAAACCGTATCGTTTTATGTTTTGAAAATGTTATGCTAATAAGTGTAATTATACAATTATCACATGTACTTAGCTTTAGCTATACTTAGAACAACAGAAGTTTGCTTCTTACTATACCATGAGACAAGACATTCTCCAAGGAAATGACATCCTCCTGTTGTACTTTTCCTGTCAAGCTTGTCTCTACCATAATCAGCATTGAATCCCTTAGGAGTGAAAATTGAGCTGCTGGGATACCACAAACCTGCTTCAATAGAGCCTTGCAAGTACTTGAGAATTCTCTTAATAGTAGCTAAATTAGATTCTCTGGGATCAGCTTGATAACGAGCACAGTAACACACAACATACTGTATGTCTGACCTACTAGCTATGAGATAGAGAAGAGAGCCAATGATTCCTCTATAGAACTTACTATCCATAGGTTTTCTAGCTTCATCTTTACTCAAGATAGTATAAGTGGCCATAGGAGTGGACATTGCCTTCGAATGTTCCATGTCAAATTTCTTCAGGAATTCTGTAGCATAGTTAGCTTAACTAATAAAAATTCCATCTTTAGTCTACTTGATTTGAAGACTAAGAAAGAAACTGAGCTCTCCCATCATAAACATTTCAAAGTCACTCTTCATCTGCTTGCTGAATTCCTTGCATAGCTTCTCATCAGTTGCTCCAAATATGATATCATCAACATATATTTAGACTAGCAACACATCTTCCTTTCTACGCTTGATAAACAGAGTCGTATATGCTTTTCCTCTTTCTTAGCCTTTTCTGATCAAGAAATTGGTCATCCTCTCATACCAAGCTCTAGGAGCTTGCTTCAATCCATAAAGAGATTTCTTCAATATGAAGACATACACAGGAGTCTTCGAATCTTCAAAGCCTAGAGGATGGTGAACATAGAATTCTTATTGACTCAATTCATTCAAGAATGTGCTCTTAACATCCATTTGAAACAATTTGAAGTTCATATGAGAAGCAAAAGCACACAGGATTCAGATTTCTTTGAGCTGGACTATAGAAGCATAAGTCTCATCATAATCGATTCTTTCTTGCTGATTATAGCCTCGTGCAACAAGCCTAGCTTTGTTCCTGAAAACAGAGCCATCTTCATCTAGCTTGTTCTTAAAACCCATTTGGTTCCAATAATTGATTTGCCTTTCAGCTTAGGAACTAGATCCCAAACATTATTGGGCTTGAACTAATCTAGCTCCTCTTGCATTGTGATCATCCAATAATCATCTCCTTTTGCATCTTCAAACTTCTTGGGTTCGACCAATGAAATAAAGGCTGGATGACTCATCATCCTGCTGAGCTGACCTCGTGTCATCTCTAGATTATGAACATCATCAACTATGCTATCTAGCGGATGGTTGCAATGAACTCTAATCTCTCTTTGAAGACTTGGATTAACTGCTGGAGGATCGACAATGGGATGCTGAGGTGGAGATTGATCTTTGCCATCATTGAAGTTGATAGAAAGATCCTCATCATCTTTGGCTTTCTCAGCTTCTGGTTCTTGTGCTGAGTTGGGTAGCATAGAGAGTGGCATACTGAGTGGATCTGCTTATTGGGGTACTCCTTCATCTTCATCAAATAGATGTCTATCTACATTGTTAGTTTCATCGAAATCCACATGCATAGACTCCTCTAATATGCCAGTTCTTTTGACATATATTCTATATGCCCTACTTTTAGTTGAGTATCCTAGAAAGATACATTCATCAAACTTATGATCAAACTTACCTAATTGCTCCTTGGTGTTAAGAACGAAGCACCTATAGCCAAATGATTTGAGATGAACTATCTTAGGCTTGCAACCTCACCAAAGTTCATAGGGTGTCTTCTCAAGAATTGGGTGAATTAAAACCTGATTCAAGATATAACATGCTACATTAATAGCTTCTCCCCAAAAGTACTTTGGTAGATTGTTATCACTCAGCATGGATTGAGTCATTTCAACTATGGTTCTATTCTTCCTTTCTATGTATAGGGAGAAGAGAAGGTATGGTCAACACCATGCGTTGAACAAAATTATTCAAAATGGAAATTCTCGAATTAACATCTATGATCACTCTAGATTCTATTGATTTTAGTTCCTGTTTCTTTCATTATCTAGTTACTAAGCTTGATAAAAGATTCATATGTTTTGTCTTTGCTACTCAGTAAGAGTACCCAAGTGAATCTTGTGAAGTCATCCACTACCACCAATGAAAGTCTCTTACCAGCCATGCTCATTGGTTGAACTGGGCTGAAATTATCCAGGTGAAGGAGCTCCAATGGTCGCTTAGTTACTATGTGATTAATTGACTTAAAAGATTTCTTAACTTGCTTACCTAGTTGGCAAGCTGAGCATAGTTTATCCTTTTCAAAGCTGATGCTGGTTAACCCCACAACTAATTACTTTCTGGACAGTTTGGATAGAATGTTCATATTTATATGACCCAATCTTCTATTCCAAAGCAACAAATTATCCTCCTTAGATATAAGACACACATTAGTGGAGCTGAGGGATAAATCAATCACATATACATTATTGATTCAAGGAGCAAAGAGAATAGTAGAATCAGTCTTACAGTCAATTATTGGGCATCCTACTTAGTCAAATGTAACCTTTCTACCTTTGTCACAAAGTTGGGCTATACTATGCAAGTTGAACTTCAGACCTTTGACTAGAGAAACCTCTTAAATTGAAGGAGAGTCATGGGCAGCGCCACAGCCCACAATCTTGCCTTTC
Source organism: Euphorbia schlechtendalii (assembly GCA_949673415.1). Taxonomy (NCBI): domain Eukaryota; kingdom Viridiplantae; phylum Streptophyta; class Magnoliopsida; order Malpighiales; family Euphorbiaceae; genus Euphorbia; species Euphorbia schlechtendalii. The sequence continues at coordinate 31,293 of CATIWQ010336976.1, read as the reverse complement.
TATTTATCTCCAAAACTGACACTCCCATTTCTTTTATGCTCCAATGAGATGAACTGGCTTTCATCTCCCGTCATATTCCTTCAGCATCTACTATCCACATACCACATTCTAGAGGCATCAGTGGATTTAAGGCTCACCTGCCAAATAGTTACATTTTCTTAGGTACCCATGCTTTCGAGCTGGGTCCTCCCTTGTTAGAAGTGCTTAGTTTATTCTAGTTGTACTTATCATAATAACCATTTTTATACCTACACATTACTATGGCATGTCTAGCTTTTCTGCAAAAACCACACACCATTTTTTGCTTTGGGCTAGCTCACTTTCTTCTTTTTAGAGGAATTTTTCCTCTTGAATTACAAGTTTGGTTACTCAGAGGTTGACTATTGGCTAGAGGAGGATCCTGCTTCTTCTTCAAAGATGTTACCTCAGCAGTAAACTCATCTAATTGCTTAGTAAGCTTGCTTTTTGAACAGTCATGATACTCAGCTTTTTCTTGAAGAAAACGGATATCAAGAGATAAGGAAGCAATAATGTCTTCCAAATCTTCACTTCTCCTCACTAGCTCTTTGATGTTCTTCATCGACTTGTTAATCATTTTCATAACATTAAAGAGAGCTTGGGCAAATTCTTCCATAGATAAGGGAATTTTAGGTTGTAGCTCAACTTCAGGAGCTTTTCCCTTATTACGCTTTGCTTCAGAGTCAATAGTGGATTGATATCTATTGGAGGTAGATGTTAGCCTTCGCCTTTTCAATTCTCTATGGCTATAAGATAGTGGTTGGTGGAATCAGTTGCTTCCTCATTAGAAGACCTAATTCTTCTGAATCGCTCCAAGTGGCAGTAAGTGCCTCATTCTTCTTGTTGAACCTTTTCTTGAATATGTCCTTCTTCGCCTTTAGACAGCTGGATTGGATATGGCCTTTCTCTCCATAGCCAAAGCATTTGATATCTTTGCTTTGTTCCTTCATGAGTCCTTCCTCAGCTCTACGCCGGTGTTGAGTTGACTTGATTTTACCAGGAAACTTCTTCTTGTTGAACTTCCCATCTTTCTTCATGAAGCGTTTGAAATGCCTAGTCAGAGTGGCTATTTACTCATCAGAGTCGTAGCTGGTGGACTCATCAGATGAATGAGCTTTCAGGACAATGTCTTTTCCCTCTCTATCCTTGCCTCGAATCCTCTTGGAGTCATCCGAATACTTCCTCAGAGACATCTCATGAGTTAGTAAGGTGCCTATCAGCTCATCATAGCTGTAGATCTTCAAATCATGAGCCCCCTCAATAGTGCTCTTCTTAGAGTCCCACTCTAGAGTAAGAGTGCACAGAATCTTCTTTACGAGCTCCTCTTCAGTGAACTTCTTCCGCAATCTCTTCAGTTCATTAATGATGTTAATGAACCTGGTATTCATGTTTTAAATACCCTCGTTGGCGCCCTTTGAGAACATCTCATACTCCCATATCATGAGATTGATCTTCTACTCTTTAACCTTGTCCGTCCCATCATAGGTAATCTCCAGCTTTTTCCAGATTTCCTGTGTTATCTCGCATCTTGAGACCCAGTTGAACTAAGTAAGATCTAGCTCACAGTGTAAGTAATTAATAGCTGCGACATTCTCCTTGAGAAGCCTCAAATCAACATCTTTTTAGTCCTCTAGATCTGTTGGGATACGAATTTCATTCCTCACAGCACTGGGAACTCTGGGGCTAAGCTCAATAGCAAGACAAGCCTGCATGCTTTGTGATTGGATGAAGTTTTTTATGTGATTTTTCCATAATGTGTAATGATTTCCATAAAAAAGAGGTGGTCTAGTTAAAGACATTACCTCTTTTAAGAGAACTTCTTAACCGGAGCCAGAGCTGTAGTTGTTATAAATCATTTATGGATCTTGACTCAAAGGCTATTAGTCAATAAGTTGAGCAATAGCTCTGATACCACTTGTTGGTCCTTAGAAAGCTTGTAAACAACTGTAGAGGGGGGAGGGTGAATGTGAATGTTGGTTACATTTTAGTAATTATAAAAATTTGTTTCACCAAGTTAAGTTTTTATATGCTTGCTGAGTTGCTATATAAAACTTTATAAACTGCTCAGCTTTGCTAGCACAGTTTATTTAGAATCACTTTCAAGTAAAACACTAATCAGAGATAAAATGGTGAATGAGCTGAATGCGGTAAAAGCTAAAAGCGAAAGTTAGAACATCCACACCTGAATTTTATCCTAATTCAGCCCTGATCTTACTTCTAGTCCCCGGATACCTTTTCCGAGCTTTAATCCACTAGTTTTCACTCCTTACTTAGGTGGAGCAGCCTTTACATCAGGCAGACACACTTTTACAGAAAAGTAACTTCCTTTCTAACTACCACTCAACTTAGTTTGGGTACCCTTCCCAAACTAACACTCTGATTTGAATAGAAAATTGTGGACTGAATTTAACTTATAAACGTTGAATCCTTACAATGTTAAATCTAAGTATGTCTCTCTATTACAAACAAATTTGGAATTTGTTGTTTACTGATTGCTTGAGTTTGGATTTTCTTGAAGCTGTGAGTAATTGCTTAGAATTTTATCTCTGATAGAAATTCAAGGTGATTCACCAAGTTTGAACATCTTCTTCAGTCTTCTATTTATACTTGAAGCGTTGCCAAGTAGCCGTTGTAAACTTTTCGAGGTCGCTGATCTTCAATTTCTCTTCCCTTCATATCTTTCTAATCTTCTCGTTGGAGATAGATTCTAGACATTTAGAGATAGAAATTTGAACATTGAGGTGCGATAAAATTCTGTTGATAAAATCTTGTTTATCTTCAAGCAATTCGGTTTGCGCACAAGAATGCAATTTGGAATCTTTAGATTGGTTAACATTGCTAATATTTATAGAGTCGCGTAGAGACACTAAGAAACAGTGCATGTTAGAAATTCCTTTTGCCTTGGACTTTAGTGAAGGAATCCTGACATTCCGTACTGACACCTTTTATTTTGTGAGGACCACTGGTGATCTTCTTTAATTTCAGCGCTTTTTAACTTGAAAAGCAACTAAAGAATATTCTATCTCTCATAGATATCGTTAGTAACACATGTGTCATTTAATTCTCTAAGTTTCAAGGAAAGCTGCTTTTGATAAATAAAAGCTAACTCAGCACAACTGAGTAGATATACTTCTAAAGTACGTAATACTCAGCATAGACTCAGCTTTTCCTACTCTAAGCCGTAACTTAATTAATTACTCAGCAAATAGAGTTGTTTTCCCTTAAACAAGCTTAAGTCACCTTCATTAATTAAGAGTATACTTAGTACTAAAATAATTTCCCTATCCTAGTCAGTTTGCTATTTCCAAAAAATTAAAGTACTGTGAGGTACTATTAACTTGGGTTCTATAGATTTTACTATCATTTATGCACCTTTTGACAATGAAATGAATTTAAAACTTCTTGTGGCAGGTTCAGGTTGGTAAGAAGAAGAATACCAGGTTTGTGGAGGAGGTGATCCTTGATGAGTTAAAAATCTAATGGTTTAAGAGAGAGTGAGAGAGCTCCTCCATTATAGCCTACCAGGGAGCCAATAAGAGAGTCCTCAGCCTTTACAAGTGATAGAGAGAGTCCTCTAGCAGGAGCTAGATACTAATATTCATGCTGATGATGTGGTTGTGGGAGAGAAAGATAAGATAACTATCAGAGCCTACTCTACCCTTCAGCTTCATACCTACTGATGCTACCAATGTGGGTGCCTTAGATTTTTTCCTTTTTGAATTCTACTTTTGAACATGATGTTTGATGCTTTGACATTTGTTGCGTAGGTTTCTATTAGTGAGGTAAAGCAACTAGCTCGCGTGCTCTTTTTGGTTCAAGATCTAATAATACACTTGCTATGTAAGAACCTACATTCAAATTTATTTTCTATGCAAATAATAATATGCATGATAATAATGGTGTATGAGTATGCATGTACAAATGTTTGTGGGTTAGTTATTTGACTTGTATGTATGTTTTGATTTATTGATTCCTCTTACAAATATTTATGGGCATGGAGCGAGGCTGCCTTGGGATTGAGATGGGTGATTAAATGAGAGCTGAGGCTGAGGTGACCATGCTTCAAGATCGTTTGGAGGCTTCTAAGGTAGCTAGAGAGGTACCGAAGGTGACAGTTTAGGATTGAGCCAACACAATCACGCATCTCTGAGGCATCATATCTAGGCTTGAGCCCAAGATAGAGTGATAAATGGGGCCAAGTGATGGAGCATAGGGATTGGGGACTCATTTTGGGTAGTAGAGTAATGATGGTGTTGGTTCCACCGATAGGTTAGACCTCTATAAGCCCACTTCCGAATGCAAGTACCTGCCTAGTGCCCTTCATGAGCATATCACATTCGAACTCAAGTTCTACATTTCTCGGGGGGAGGAGGAAAAGAGTGAGGAAGATGATGGGGGATGAGGAGGCTGAGGATGAGGAGTCCATGGTGGCATTGACAATAGTAGTGGCGGGGATGATAGGAACCATTATTGGATGTAGTAGCTTGGATTTTCTTTTATTTTGGTTTGATATTTTTCTTGATGATGCAGCTCATACATTTGGCACACTTACATCTTTTATTTTGAAACCTTGTTGCACTTTATGACTTTATATAAATTTTTTCTTTTACAAAAGCCTTATTCTCTCGATTATGATCTAGTATTTGCCGCATAAAAGGCCAATGCTAAATTCTACGAAGGATGGTTGGAGAAAATTTGGGGACTCACCAATCGAGATAAGCATGATGAGGCTACTTTACGGTAGGGTAGCGCCAAGGAGGGATTGCAAACGAGGAGAGGAGGCCTTTGATAATTGCCAATGTAACGAGGAAACAAAATATAGCTCATCTCTACCTACACTTTTAATGCTTTCATTATGATGCAGATTAACTATTTTATTATGCATTGGAATGTATGCAACATTAATTCAAACTATTATGATTAACTAGCAAATATTGTTACTTGCATTGTTCTAACATTACAATACACAAGCACTCCAAAATAAATATACTCCTAAGAAATTCAGCAATAACAATCTTTTCTTTAAATGAAATTAAATGAGGAACATAAGTTCATGATACAAAATATCCAATAACCTAACCTTTATTGCTAAAAAGCCTTTTAGTTTTCAGATTGGCATCTCACTATTTTCACTCTTGGTCCTAATTTTTACCCAAAGTGCCCTTTTCAGGTTTTCATTTTGACGGACCATTCAACAGAAGAATACCCTAATTTATGCTCAATTGTATGAGAAGAAGGATAGTTGACAAGCATGCTACATAGTCTCTTTTTTATTGTTCATGCTTCTTTTTTTTTTAACGATTAAGTATTTTTCTTAACTTGATAACGCTTAAGCCAGTCATGATTAATCAGGTTCATGAACTCATTTCCATCCATGTCCATCACTTTGACCGCTCCTTTACTAAGGACTTCCTTAATCATGAATGGGCCTTCCCAATTGGGTTTGAACATCCCCCTAGCATCAACATTGAAGGGCTTCAGCTACTTTAAGACCAATTCCCTCACTTTCAAGGGCTACATCTGGTGCTTGAACTTGTTATTGTAAGCTCTCACCATGCACTACTAATACATCTAAAGGTGATCAAGGGCCTTCAAGCGATGCTTATCAATCATGTTTGATTGCTCAAATCTGACTTTTACCTAATCCAACTCTTTCGATCTTGCTTCCATGGATACACTTAGAGATCTAACCTCGATCTCCACAGAGACAACGACTTCCATCCTATAGACTAATGAGAAAGGAGTTTGGTACCCCTAAAGTGCAAACGAAAGCCTATATGCTTAATTATAATAAGTAGTTACCATTTAGGACAAAATCATCTTAATTGATTTATTTGCTACTTCCACTACCCTATTGGCTTGAGGTTTATAGGGAGATGAGCAATGATGCTCGATGCCATATTTCCCAATCGAATCGAACGTTGCTCCTTGAAATTGACCATTGTTGTTGAAAATGATATGGTGAGGCATTACGTAGTGCGCAAATATGTGTTTCTCAATGAACTTTGCCATTTTTTTGGAGGTTGTATTAGTGAAAGATTCGGCCTCTACTTTTCGCAAGGTTTTGACTCTACTAATTCTGAGGGCTTATATTCTATAAAGATGCCAAAAACCTTGTTCCCACTCTTCTACCGATAAGTTAAAAGTTCAAAATACAAACAGGTGTTGTCAGTACCACTTATCAAAATAGAAAAATGGTGACCACTGCAAGTTTACAGTTTCGATGTAGTTTTAAAAGATATCGATCCCATAGAGAAGGAATCCGGTTCTTAAGACTAACTAGAGTCACGAAACTAAAGAAAATAAGATAATTTATAAGGGTTGGATTGGATTGGTAGATAGATGAATGTACAGATGTATGAACAGACTAGAAAAGATGAAAATTAGATAGATATTCCCTAAGAGCAAGTATAGTAGAGAAAAATATGCAAAATCTTCAAGAATATTTCAAATACAAGATAGCTTTGACAAATACGGTTCTAGACGCCCAAATATTCAATAATTCATAGTAGAGCAACACATGAAATGACTTTTCTAAATATAGGGTAAACGAATTATGACACTTATAAAAACCTGGACAACATTAATACTATGCTTAGTACGGGTCGCTCTCTCATAGCAATATTTAGCAAGTTACCACTCCAAAAATGTTGGCTCACTAAACAGTGTTATAATCACAGATCCAGTGATTATACAGAATCTTATTAACCCCGAAATCACTCTTAAAGTTAACTCGAAAGCATATAAATTAATTAATATAAGAGACGTAAGATGAAATACTCATTATGACACATAGAAATATCATAAACTTTGAAATAGAAAGTATACGTAGGAAACAAAGTATAGTTATAAGGTATGCAAGTGAAAGCTAAAGTTGATCAATCCTTATTCACTCTTTAATGGGAGTTATCTATTCTCGTAATTCTTGTGCCTACTTTAAATCCGGTCTCGACTTGTATAGAACCTCTGTTAGGATACTATTCTTTGTGAATATCGAACAAATAAATGTTGAAGAATGAAAACTTTTATTGATAAGTTCTTTGCAATTACACTCATAAAACAATCAATCGTATTTGTGGAGAAATCTAGTGATCGAAATAAGTATCGAATCACTTATACTTCTCACTATAACTTTGAACATAGCGAAATCTAGACAATTTTCACTCTCTATCTATGCACACACTATGCACTATTTTTCCACACAACACCACCCACGAAATTGGTGTGATTTGAACTCTATTTATAGATTATGAAGGGTTGCATCTATCCAAAAGAAGAGTCATGTCCATTGGCGAAGAGTTGCATCACTTCATTGTGATTGGACGCAAAGTCTTATCCTTATCTACAATGGATAGGCACCTTTTCATGATTGGTTGACTTGCTAAAGGTGTCTTTTCGGTTGGTAGTTGATGGCAGTTGATGGTAGTTGATCGTTGTTATCCGGTGCTTGGTAGCTGAGAAGAGTTGACCAATAACCATCATAACTCACGATCGCGAATTACATGTCACGATCATGACTAATAATTGACAACTTTCTGTTTTGAAGAATAACAAGTCACGATCGTGAATTATGTTTTTCTTCAAAATTCTTCTTGCAACTTTACCAATCTTAGACAGGTTGAATCCTAAGCCAATTCCTTGTGTTCCACGCATCTTTTTGCACCTTCTTCACTCTTTTTCCATAGAATTTCACTTTTGATCATTTCACTTCCAAGATTTACCTAGTTTCTTCACTTGCATAAAAAACAACTACATACCACGTGAAATATTTTATATGTAGTATAGCTTGACTCAAAACCATATCGTTTAATGATTGAAATATCATGATAATAAGTGTAATTATACAGTTATCACACCCCCACACTTAACTTTTACCTTGTCCTCAAGGTATAATCAACAGAAGTTTATAAAATAGTATTCAAGTTCGTACCTCATTTGGAAAAAAAACTATTGTAGTGAGTACCACATTCCCACGTTGCATAAAATTCAAGTAGAAGTTCAAATTTTCCTATAAATTAGTAATGTGCAATTTATATAGTCTAGTTGTATACCTTTACTCTTAATGGAGAGTCAACCAAATCGCATCTTCATATAAGCTTATATGCATACTCGAATATTACCTTCTCACAAGTATAGTATAAAGTATAAAGGACAAAAGAAGCACACTTTGAAATGTTTGATCTCCAGGCATTGTTAGGTAACCTAGGATGCTAAACACTCTTAGTGGTTGCATTTTATGCTCCATACCACTCTCCCCTTTTTTTTAGTGGTCACATTTTATGCTCCATACCACTTTCTCTCATTTTTTTCTTTTAAGAATATGTTTTTGAAGTATAGGTTTTGTACCTTGCACCCATTTTTCATGCTATGCTACTTTTTCTTTTTTCACTCATTGAATGGTTGCAGTTTCTGCTCCGTACCATTCCTCACCTTTTGCATAACTCATTGGTTATCCTATCTTTCTTTTATTTTTTTCTCTTAATACCCTCATCCTTTGTTGATCACTTCAAAGTATTATGGCTGTAGTTTCCCAACACTTTAAACACACTCAATACTTGTAGGACGTGTTCGAAAATAACATATAAAACTCATAGTAAGAACACTACTAGTTATTACTCCACTACTAACTTATTGGTACCATTAAATTAAAATTATATAACTTATAATAATTCATATTGCATTTAAATATGTATTGAAACTTACTTGGATTGTTGCTTTTGAATGTTACTCATAACTCATTCTGGCCAAATGCTAAATGTTGTGCTATAGAGCGCCCACACTCTAAATGTGTGATCATACTCGAAACATTTTGTTCGAAATTTGCACTAACATCAAGCTTGAAATGCCTAACACTCATAATAACCTTTAAACATATGTTAGTATAGTATAGGTATGGATAAAGTATAAATATATCAAAATGAAGAAAAATTTTCAAATTCTTCAATTTTTTAAGTTTATTTAATTTTTTTGGATTTTCGGGATTGTTTACAAATGTCCCCCCCCACACTTAAAGAACACAATGTCCTCATTGTGAGACATTTTTCTAAAAACTAAAAATAATCAATCATTCTAATAAATTTGAAAAAGTAAATAAGGAAAAGAAAAGAGTAAACCCGTCTATTGGGAAGGAGAATCCAGGGGACTAGGAGTAAATTGACAATTTTGTTTTCTAAAGAACGATAGTAATTTTCAAATAATTGATTTATTATTTTTCTTTAGAATCTTCATGTTTCTCTTCATTACTCCAAGTTTCACTTGGCAATTGTCCAATTTTTGTTGCATGCTTGCCTTCCAATCTTCCAGAGCTTCGTCTTCTTCTTCTTCATCTTCTTCTTCAATCATTGGAGCTTTTCCATGATGATTTCTAGCGTTGCGATTAGATGGACCGATGAAAGAATCTTCATGAGTCAAGATTAGCTTCTTAGTGCAGTTAGAGTAGGAGTAGAAAGAATAGACACCATCGTTCTCTTGAAGAAGTCTGGTATTCTTCAAGTAATTCCCATCCATATAACGAAAAAGCTCACCCGGTCTTTGGACATAGGGGAGTTCGTTTCTTGTACCCAAGATGTTTACGATGATAATTTTGACCGCTCCAATCTTGTTTTTCATGCTTGTTGAATTCTTCTTCATCATATACATCATGTCCACGAATTCTACTTTTTTGCTTCATCAAAGCGCGAGAAAGAACAAATAAATCTTTCTTTTGGACCTTGGTATTCTCTACTCGACAAAATACTGAAGTGGAAAGATATTTGTGTAGTAGAAGAATGAACTCATCCTTAATAAGTTTATTGGGAGAATTTTTGGTATCGAAAACTCTCTTACCCATTAAATCTGCCCAAACTCAATTTGCTTGAAAAGCATCCGTCATGCTAGATGAATTTTCAATTTCAAACTCGAATTCCAAGCACTCATCATCTCTCTTCTGATGGTATAATGTCTTCCTTGGTTAAGAAATTGAATCACCCTCTTCTTCTTATCCTCAAAATCGAATGCCACTAAACATTCTAAAATCCAATTGCGATTTTGTGGAAATCTCATCTCCACAAATTGGTTTAAACCCAAATCAGCAAGATACATCTCCATTTATTCATGGAGGCTTCCAAGAATACCATATCAAGAAAAATCATCCCATTGATTTTCAACTTATTTAGAACTTGGAATCTTTTCCCTTATTCACGTGATCGAATCAGAAAAGACAACCATATTCTTGTTGGTAATTTGGGACTTCCCTTCTATTTGCAGCTACCTTGATACGAGGCATATTGGATTTGAAGTGAAGGTTTGAAATAGGTTTGATTATAGAAGAATAGAGATGAAATTTTTAGAAATTTGCAAGCTTTGTAGAATTTGTGGTGGCTAAGGGTTCAACTTAGACCTATTTATAGAGTTTTAAAAGGTATCTAATTGGCCAAAATAGTCAATATGGTCATTTATCCTTCAAACTAGCCGTTATTGACGGTTTTAGACATCTAACGCGTGTTAAATTGCAATTTGTAATGGTTATATTCTACCCGTGTTGTGATTGCGAAGGTTGGTCATGATCATGACTTTCCTCATGACAGAAACAAAAAGTTTCATTGCATATTGTCACGATCATGATTTGTAGTCACGGTCATGACTTTCTGTTTTCCTTCTATCTTTTCAATATTATTAAACTTAGTCCTAGAAAAACTTAAGAGAAACAAATAATCATGTTAAATATAAATATTTAAAAATTCAAGAAACAAATAATTGAACATATAAAGCAAAATAAACAACAAACGAAAAACTATACAGAATTCCTAAATCTAAATGAAAAGTGAATATTCAATTGGGGGGAAGCGATTCTATCATTAGGTCAATCTTGTAGTAGGATTCTCTTAGATCTCACTCGACATAAAATGTCAATGTATGAATATCATGGATTTTCCTATGAATCGATATCTATGCCTCCATAAGTTCATTCAACCATCCATGGAGGTTGGTTGAACTACGTTCTTCCTCCCTCGTGATTTCCCATTCTCGACGTCTATCAGCTTCCACCCTATCATCCCATGATTTCCAATCATAGGTGATTCTACAAACTCCAATGCACCTGACCAGAAACCCATATTTGAAGAACACATCCATAGTTAACTCTGGAATTTTGTCTTCTTCAGTGTAGAATCTAAGTTAATAGTACCTCATAGTACTCAAAAGTTTTGGTGATAGCAATCAATGTGGGATAGTAAAGTTTAATTGAACACCAAGAATACTTATGCTTAGTATAAGAAAAGCCAAGTCTGTGCTGAGTACTATATAGTTTAAGTTATCACCACTCAGCTCATGCCGAGTTATACTATTACTTATCTAAAAGTAATAGTTATTGCGATGCTGATAATTATCTTGACACATATACTGCTAACCACGTCTATGACAGAGCAAAATATTCCTTTGTTATATTTCAGGAGAAAAAGGCACTGAAATTAAGAAAGATTCCTGTGGTCCTCACAACATCAAACATGGGAGTACCAATTGTTAGAGATTGCTTATTTGAATAAGAGAATAAGGAATGATCCCGTGAATCATGTCGCATATCAAATATCTCCGTGCACATCTCACAACATCATCATAGTTATCTAATGGAAAGACGCCACAGTTTTTGGAGCGCAAATCTCTCAAAGATCCAGATTGCTTGAAGAAAAATGAGAATTTGGAAATGGAAACAAATTGTACCACAACATTCAATTCCTATTTCTAATCATCTTGAAATCTATCTCCAACAGGAAGATTTGAAAGATTAATTGAAATGAGAAATTGAAGATCTGCGATATCCTCAAAGTTTGCAATGGCTACTTCTTAGAGATCTACAGTATAAATAGAAGGTTGAAGCAGACGTTCAAACTTAGTGAATCCCCTTGAATTTCCTAAGAGCAAAACCTTGCAAAAATTTTCTCTACTTTCAAGAAATTCACTAGCAAACAGTAAGCAAACAATTAATAGATCTATCAATTTGTAATAGAGAGAATAACTCATAGGATTAACCTTGTAAGGATTCAACATATTATAAGTTGAATTCAATTTGCTATATTCTATTTATCTTGAGTGTTAGTTTGGGATGGATACCCAAACTGAGTTTGAGCGGTAGTTAGAAAGGAGGAACTTTTTGTGATAGAGTCTACCCACTGTAAAGGCTTCTCCACCTATTGAAAGAATGAACCACTAGTGGATTAAAGCTCAGAGATGGTATCTGGGGACTAGAGGTAAGCTAGGGGCTAAACCAGGATGAAATCTCAGGTGTAATCATTCTAACTCTTAGCAATTATATTCATCAACTTCTTGCTCATTCATCTCTCTCATATCATTTATTTGCTTGTTATCCAACTCCCACTGAATAATCCTTACTCAGTTAAAGGTTGAAGATATACTGTACCAGGTAAGTTGAGCAGTTTAAATGTTTTTATATTGCACTCAGCACGCATATAAAAACCATAATAAGTTAACTTTAATTGAAAAAGGTCTAAAAAGTAACCTAATTAACACATTCACCCCCCTCTGCTATTGTTATCTGTCAGTTTACAAACCAACAAATGGTATTAGAGCAGTTGCTCAACCTTAAGACTAATCTTCTTGAGTCAGATCCTTAAATGGCATACAATAAGTTCAGCTTGGGTTCTAGTCAGACGGTTCTTTTGAAGGAGGGAATGTCTGTTACCAGACCTCCTCTATTCGATGGTAATCACTATACTTTTTGGAAGAATCATATGAAGAACTTCATCCAGTCTCAAAGTATGCAGGCCTGGCTCACAATTGAGCTTAGCCCCAGAGTTCTTACTGAGGTCAGGAATGGTGTACATGTACCTGTAGATCTAGAGGACTACAATGACCCTGATATGAGGCTTCTCAAAGAATGCCGCAGCTATTAGTTTCTTACACTGTATGCTTGATCTTACAGAATTTAACAGGGTCTCAAGATGTGAAACAACACAAGAAATTTGGAAGAAGCTGGAGATTACCTACGAGGGGATAGATAATGTCAAGGAGTCGAAGATAAATCTCATGCTGAGAGAGTATGAGATGTTCTTGATGGCTGTCAATGAAGGTATTCAGAGTATGAATACTCGATTCATTAATATTATCAATGAACTAAAATGACTTGGAAAGGAGTTCAACAAGGAAGAGCTGGTAAAGAAAATTCTTTGCATTCTCACAATAGAGTGGGATCCCAAGAAGAGCGCAATCAAGGAAGCTCATGACCTTAAGACCTACAGCTATGATGAGCTTATAGGAACCCTGCTGACTCATGAGATGTTGTTAAGAAAGTACTCAGATGACTCCAAGAGAAATCAGGGCAAGGAAAGTGAAGTTGTTATTCTCAAAGAAGATTCATCTGACGAGTCCACCAGCTATGACTCTGATGAAGAAATGGCTCTTCTTACAAGATGTTTCAAACACTTTTATAAATAAGGATGGGAAGTTCAACAATAAGAAGAAGTTTCCCAACAAAATCAAGTCAAGTCAGCAGCGACGTAGAGCTGAGGAAGGACTAAGGAAAGAGCATGATAAGGACATTAAGTGCTTTGGGTGTGTAGAGAAAGGCCACATCTAGTTAAGCTGTCCAAAGGTAAAGAAGGACAGATTCAAGAAGAGATTCTCTAAGAAGAATGAAGCTCTTGCTGTTACTTGGAGTGATTTAGAAGAATCTTCATCTTCTGATGAAGAAGTCACTGATTCAACCAATCTCTACTTGATGGTTATCGAAAGTCAAGGCGAAGGCTCATAATCTACCTCCGATAGAAACTTTTTCGCTATCAACTCTGAAGCTGAGCATGATAAAAGAAAAGCTCATCAAACTGAGGTACATTCTGAAATCCCTTTATCAATAGAAGAATTCACCCAAGGCCTCTTTGATATTATGAAATTGACTAATAAATTGATGAAAAATATCAAAGAGATAGTGAGGAGAAGTGATGATCTGGAAGATGCCAATGCTTCCTTATTGCTTGATATCCGCTTTCTTCAAGAAAAGGCTGAATTTCAAGAGTGTGCTATCAAGCTCACAAAGAAATTAGATGATTTGACTGATGAGATATCAGCATTGAAGAAGAAAGAGGTTCCTCCTCAGGCCAACAATCAAATTTTGAATAACCAAACTCGTAATTCAAAGAGGAAAAATTCCCCTAAATAGAAGAAAGCGAGCCAGCCCAAGGCAGAAATGGTGTGCGATTTTTGTGGGAAAGCTGGACATGTCATAGTAATGTATGGACATAAAAATGGTTATTATGATGAATATGATTGGATGAACATAAGCACTACTAACAAAGGAGGACCCAACTCAAAAGCATGGGTACCTAAGAAAACTTAACTATTTTGCAGGTGAGCCTTAGATCTGCTGATTACTCTCAAATGTGATATTTGGATAGCAGATGCGTAAGGCTTATGACAGGACATGAAAGCAGTTCATCTCATTCGAACATAAGAGAAATGGAAGTGTCAGTTTTGGAGATAACCAGAAAGGCAAGATTGTAGGTTGCGGCACTGTTTGTGTCTCTCCCTCAATTGAAGAGGTGTCTCTAGTCAAAGGACTAAAGTTCAACCTTCTCGATGTTGCCCAGCTCTACGACAAAGGTAGGAAGGTTATTTTTAACTCAGCAGGATGCTCAGTAATTGATAGTAGGACTAACTCAACCATACTCTTTGCTCCTAGAACCAATAATGTTTATATGGTTGATTTATCCCCTGGCTCCACTAATGTGTGTCTCATATCTAAGGAGGATAATGCGTGGCTATGGCATAGAAGGTTGGGTCATATCAATATGAACATTCTGTTCAAATTGGCCAAAAAGCAATTAGTTGTGGGGTTACCCAGCATCAGTTTTGATAGGACAAACTCTGCTCTGCTTGTCAGCTTGTTAAGCAAGTTAAGAAATCATTAGATCTATAAATCAAGTAGTAACTAAGAGACCGTTGGAGTTGTTACACCTAGACCTCTTCGACCCAATTCAACCAATGAATTTGGGTGGTAAGAGATTCACTCTAGTAGTTGCAGACTACTTCACGAGATTCACATTGGTAGTTTTTCTAAGTATCAAAGATGAGACTTATGAATCTTTTATCAAGCTCAGTAATCGGATAGTGAATGAACTAGGATGTAGGATTCAAAGTGATCATGGATGTGAATTTGAGAATTCCCATTTCGAAGAATTTTGTTCAGTGCATGGCATGGAGCACAACTTCTCTTCTCCTTATACTCCTCAACAAAATGGGGTTGTAGAAAAGAAGAATAGGACAATATTTGAAATGGCTCGATCCATGCTAAGTGATAACAATCTACCAAAATAATTTTGGGGAGAAGTTGTTAATATAGCATGTTATATCTTGAATCGAGTTTTAATTCACCCAACTCTTGAGAAAACTCCCTACGAGCTTTAGTGAGGGCGCAAGCCTAAGATTGGTTATCTTAGATCCTTTGGCTATAGATGTTTTATTCTTAACACCAAAGAGTAATTAGGAAAGTTTGATCCTAAGTTTAATGAAGGTATCTTTTTAGGGTACTCAACTAATAGTAGGGCGTATAGAATATATGTCAAGCGAACCAGCCTTTTAGAGGATTCTATGGATGTAGATTTCGATGAAACTAACATTGAAGAAAGATGTCCAAACGAAGAAGACGAGGGAGCCACTATGTTCCCAAATCAACTTAGTACACCACAAGCTAAGCTACCCAACTCAGCTTAGGATCCCCCAGTTGAGGAAACCAAAGATGACGATGAAGATCTCTCAATCAACTTTAACAATGGTGAAGATCAACCTCCAGCTTAGCATCCAATTATCGATCCTCCAACAGCTAATCCGAGTCTTCCAAGAGAGATTAGAGTCCATCGTAACCATCCACTTAAAGGCATAGTCGATGATGTTCACAATGCAGTAATGACAAGAGGATAGCTAGGCTATATGATGAGTCATCTAGCATTCATATCATTGATCAAACCCAAAAATTTTGAAGATGTAGAAGGAGATGACTATTGGATGATTGCAATGCAAGAGGAACTGGATCAGTTTAAACGTAATGATGTCTAGGATCTAGTTCCTAAGCCTAAAGGAAAATCAATAATTAGCACCAAATGGGTTTTCAAAAACAAGATTGATGAAGATAGCACTATTGTAAGGATTAAGGCCAGACTTATCGGTCAAGGCTACAATCAGCAGGAAGGCATTGACTATAATGAAACCTATGCTCTAGTAGCCAGACTTGAAGCCATTTAAATCCTTTGTGCCTTTACATCCCATGTGAATTTCAAACTGTTTCAAATGGATGTTAAAAGTGCTTTCTTAAATGGATTGATTCAAGAAGAAGTATATGTTCGCCTGCCTCCAAGATTTGAAGATGCAAAAAATCCAGAGCACGTTTTCAAATTGAAGAAATCCCTCTAAGGATTGAAGCAGGCTCCAAGAGCATGGTATGAGAGGCTGATTAATTTCTTAATCAGCAAAGGCTATGAAAGAGGAAAAGCAGATACGACTCTGTTTATCAAGCGAAGAAAAGAAGATGTGTTGCTAGTCTAGATATACATTGATTATATTATATTTGGAGCAACTGATAAAATGATGTGCAAGGAATTTAGCAAGTAGATGAAGAGTGAGTGCAAAATGTCTATGATGGGAGAATTGAACTTCTTTCTGGGTCTTCATATCAAACAAATAGAAGATGGCATTTTCATCAACCAGTCTAAATACGGAAAAGAAATTTTGAAGAAATTCGACATGGTAAACTCAAAGTCTGTGTCCACTCCCATGGCCACTGATACAATTTTAAGTAAAGACGAGGTTGGAAATTCAGAATATAGCAAATTCTACAGAGGAATCATTGGCTCTCATCTTTACCTAACCGCCAGCATACTAGACATATAATATTTTGTATGCTACAGTGATCACTACCAAGCTGATCCTAGAGAATCTCATCTAGCAACTGTAAAGAGGATTCTCATGTATTTTTAAGGGTCAATTGAAGCAGTTCTATGGTATCCCAACAGTTCAGATTTCACTCCTAGGGGATTCACAGATGTAGACTATAGAAGGGATAAGCTGGACAGGAAAAGTATAATAGGAGGATGACACTTCCTTCGAGAATGTCTTGTCTCTTGGTACAGCAAGAAGCAAACTTTAGTTGCGCTGAGTACATAGTAGCAGGAAGTTACGTAGCTCAACTTGTTTAGACAAAATAGCAATTGGAATATCATGAAATTAAGTCAAATTGTCTTGAAGTCATGTGAAACAACAAGAGTGAAATTGATTTATCTAAAAATACAGTCCAGCATGGAAGAATGAAGCATGTCAACATTAGGTATCACTTCAACAGACATCATGTACTGTGAGGAGATGTAAAGCTTGAATATGTTCCATCAGATAAGCAGCGTGATGACATCTTCACCAAACCTTTACCAAAGGAATAATTTAGTAAGCTAAGGAAATTGATTAGTATGGGAAATCCTCAATGATGAAGAAGATAGAAATTGTTAGAATTTTGGCTAAGTATCTGAAATAAAGTATGTGAGGACATGTGGACAATGCCGTCAAATTTTCTAAGTAACTATTTGAGTTACTATTCAAGGCTAACTTTCAAATTTCTACATTTTCAAATGACGTGGAATAGAATTGGGACAATCATTGTCTAAATTCACCATTTTACTGAGGTGTTTCATTAGATGTTAATCTCAGCATTAATTATCTATCTTCAGCTAAGATTATGACACCTACCCCTTAAAAATGGGTTTCTGCCTATATAAGATGATCAGTTGAGAGAAGGAAGATTACTTGCTGTGGTGATTTCAAACCCTGTAGAGCATTAGAACCCTAATTCTCATTCCCTCAAATTCTCTCATTTTCTCTAACTTCCAATCTCAAATGGCAAGAATGAAGACCACTTATAAACTCAAGAACACCACCGTGATGAAGATTGTGGTGGATAATCAAGGAAAAATGGAGAAGATTACTTTGAAAGCAGGAATCCATATCGCTAAAATCACATGGGAAGATAACCTAGACTTTGGTCCCGTCTATGAGGTTGATTATGAAGGTTTACTACTGAACAAGACTATTCACAGATTCATCAAGCAACAATGACTCAGTACTTTTCTGATGATGGAGGGTCTAGCAGTAATAGAACTCATGAGAGCCTTCTACACTTATCTATACACTATTGAAGGCTTCAATGATGTCTTATTGATGGAGTGTGCATGCAAGATTACACTGATTTGTACTAGGCTCATTGGGAGCATTCTCAACATGCCCAATTCAGGCACTCAACTCCGGTGGTCTGGTGATGAAGATGCTGTTCTTATTCCTGAAAATTGGGAACTCCCCGCAAATTATGTGTTTGGGGAGATTTCTGCCAGCGAGATTTCTTAGGAAGCTAGGATGTATCATGAGCTGTTAGCGAAGCTGTTGCTGCCAAAGACTGGCTTGTTGACTAGTTGCACCTATTTCAAAAGGTTTGTGGTCTACCATATCGTAGAGGGTAAGAAACTTAATTGGCCAGTGTTGATACTTCATCACATGACCAAAGTGACTACCGTCTATCACTATGGTTACCTCATATCTAAGATAATGAAGGCAGTGAAAGTCAACTTGGGTGAGTTTTTAGGGGAGTCTGGTAGATCAATTCTGCCAGTGAAGAAAAAGCTAGAGATGTATCACTTCACCAAGTTGAACTACAATCAAGTGCATGCTAGGTACGCCAAGGCACAATAAAAGTAAAAGTAGAAGTGCATACTGACAATAGTACCTATGGACATCAGCAAGGAGGAGGAAGATCCTTTTGTGGCGGAATTTGGAGATGAATCAAGCTCTGATAATGCTCCTATCTCCACCATCTTTGAGAAGATCTTAGCCACCTCCTCCATAGCTTAGAAGGCTGCTTCCTCTAAGGCCAAGGGGAAGGGTCTAGCCAATTCCATAAAAGCTCTTGCTTAGCACTAGCGAAGGAGAATGATTGCAAAAACCCACGTTCAAAGAGAAGCGAAGGCAAAAATGGAAGTTGAGCTAGCTAAGGATAAAAGAGGATGAAGTGGAGGCCCGTGAATCCTTGCGCCAAAGAAAGTGCAAATTAGTTGTCTCAAACTCTACTGAGGTGTAGGATGAGGCTAAGAAATACAAGGTTGAGGACCAGGATGAGTTCGATGTAGCTGAGAACTTGGAAGGATTATTTTCCAAGATGAAGGGCACTCAGAGTAAGCGCTCCTCCACCACAAGGCCACTACCCAGAAATGTGCTGGTGGTGTGAAGCGAGGAAGGTGTTGGGGAATCCATCAATACCATTGCTGAGGAATCTGATCCTCAAGAACCTAGCATGCCCACACCCAGTTTCACTCTTATTGAGGAATCCGCTCCTCAGCATGAGCAACCTCAAGCTGATCCATCCTTGGATCAAACGGCTAACCCAGAGGCAAATAAAATTCCTACCCTTTTCCTTCTTTTGTAAATCCTTTACCCTTAAATTCTATCAACCCCTTAGGTTCTACTCCTGTAGATCCTAACACACAGAAAATTTCTTCTTCTTCTTCTTCTTCCACCTCCTCATCTAAGAAATCACCTAGCATCCATATCTCTTCACCCTCTGACAATCAGGATCCTTTTCCCTCTCCAGTATATAACACTCTAACCTCATCTCCTGTACATTCCCAACAATTTCATTCTCAAGCTGTTGTACCTTCCTTTCCTCTCAAACCAATTCCTTCTTTTGTAAATACACCTACCACTTCTTCAAACCCATCCACTACCCCCTTAACTCATCTGGTAAGGGAAGTTCCCAATACTTAGAATTACGCTTAGCAGGGAAACGTAACTGATCAGGCTGCTAAGGCAAATTTTAAAACCCATGAAGCACCTAAATCTAGTAGAAAGCTAGAAATGGCTGATACATCTTTCCTCACTAAGATACGTGAGTTAGCTAGAAAACAATTTCTAGTGCTCAGGACTGATGCTGATTTAGATGGAGCAGTAAGCAAAATGCTACTGACTCAAGAATTGATGGACTTATCTTCTAAGCCCATGGCCAAATTACCGAAATTCGAATAGCATAGAAGTGTGCCTAGTGATCCTCTTTTCTTTAAGGAGTTTGAGAGAATCCAGGGAAGCCTGTTGGTTATTTGAAATTACTTGGCAAAAGCGAGTGCCAAAAGCTTAGTTGATAAGATGGCTTTGATCCTAAACGGATTAATGGAGACTGCAGCCTAGCTTGGGGCAGCTACTGCATCTATCCCCAAGTTTACTATGTAAGCAAACGCTATCGCAGGAAAGATAAAGGGTTAGTGTGGATGCTGCTACTGAGCTGTTGAGTCTCTTGAGTAACAACATGGCTACTCAAGTGACACAGATTCATTAAATTGGAAAGGAACAAGCAAAAATAAAGAGGCTTAACAATCGCAAGATTGAAGACCTCACCAAAGATTTAATAACTACCAAGGACATCAGCCACAACATTGCCAAGCTTGTAGAGCAAGAATCTGGGCTCCTACTTGTCCAAGATAAAAAGCAAGACCTTTTCTTAAAGCTATTGGAAAACATCTCTTCCAAATTGGATAAGGCACCTATTAGTAATTTGGATCCTCTCAACGATAAAATGGACACAATTCAAAGGGAGATCACATATCACATCACAAAAAAAGTTGCTTCTTCACAGAAATTCCTTATTTCCACGATGGGAAAACTCTTTCCTGACATGCCTATGCCTAGTATGCCTCCAAGCGAGCCTATCTGCCCCAAGACTGGATTGTCAATTCACGCCAAGCTTGATGAGATAAAATCCAAAGTGCATGACATGACACAGAAAATTGATGCCCTATTGAGACTTGGAGAGATGGATGGCAAGGACATAGAATTCATTTCCAAAAATGTGGCCACCATCTACCAAAAAATCTGTGACATTAAATCAAGGCTGATGATTGCACTAACAGCAATGGACTTCCAGGGCATACTACAGTGCTTTCAACAGTTCACGAGTCAAGGTTTTGATCATATTGTCCATCTCTCAAGGTGTCATCATCTACTGTTGAGTGAGCTGAATGACCAAGACTTTCTTTTGGCTAAGGGCAACGAGCAACTTGAGCAAGAGATTTCCCCTGCAATCATAGGCTAGCAAGAAAGCTTCCAAGCTGCTCTCAATGCCTTTAATGTCTACCTAGATCAAATTGTTCAAGGTTAGATAGCAATGGAGGAGAAAGTGGCCGAAGAGGCTGTCAGAATGGCAAATCAGCTCAAGGGATCTCTTCCAATTCACAGGGATCCACAGCAAAGATTAAGAGCAAATCAAGATAAGCAGAAGTAGCACGGATCTTCTTCTTCCTTAGCCCATAAGCATTAGGCTAAGTCTAAGTAGTTGAATGAAAACTTGTAATAGGACTTAATGTAATCTTAGTACAGGACATATATTATGTACTGATTAAGTTCCTTATATTAATAAAATAAAAGTCTTTCACCTCAAGTTAAGATCTGCTTAACTTCTATAGCTAAGTATATTTTATGCGGTATATCTAACATATCTACGTAGGAAAATATACGAGAAACTGAAGATAAGCCAAAGTAAGATGAAATTCCAAATCAAAGAAGAAATCCTCTAAGTATGGGGGAGTTGAGTTGCTTGAAGAAAAGACTCACTTAGTATGGGGGAGTTTAAACTGACCAAGGAAAGTCACTCAGCGAAAGGGAGCTCTTACTTTGCTTACAGGTAATCTGATAACTCTAAACTATTTCAATTATCTTCTTCTACCATTTAGTTTTCTATATGTTAAAAATGGGGGAGATTGTAGAACCCAAGTTAATGGTACCTCACAATACACAAAACTTTCAGTGATAGCTTCAATATGGGATAGTAAAAGTTAATTAAACACTAAGAATGCTTATGCTTAGTGTAGGAAAAGCCAAGTCTGTGCTGACTACTATATAGTTTAAGTTATCACCACTTAGCTCATGCTGAGTTATACTGTTACTTATCTAAAAGTAATAGTTATTACGACATTGATAATTATCTTGACATGTATACTACTAACCACGTCTGTAAAGGAACAAAATATTCCTTTGTTATATTTCAGGAGAAAAAGGCACTGAAATTAAGAAAGATTCCTGTGGTCCTCACAACATTAAACATGGGAGTACAAAGTGTTAGAGATTCCTTATTTGAATCAGAGAATAAGGAATGATCCCGTGAATCACGTCGCGTATCAAATATCTCTGTGCACATCTCACAACATCATCAAAGTCATCCAACGAAAAGATGCCATGTTGTCTGAAGTGCAAATCTCTCAAAGATCCAGATTGCTTGAAGAAAAACAAGAATTTGGAAATGGAAACAAATCGCACCACAACATTCAATTCTTATTTCTAATCATCCTGAAATCTATCTCTAATGGGAAGATTTGAAAGATTAATTGAAATGAGAAATTGAAGATCCGCAATATCCTCAAAGTTTCCAATGGCTACTTCTCAGAGATCTATAGTATAAATAGAAGACTGAAGAAGATGTTCAAACTTGGTGAATCCCCTTGAATTTCCTAAGAGCAAAACCTTGCTAAAATCTTCTCTACTTTCAAGAAATTCACTAGCAAGCAATAAGCAAACAATCAATAGATCTATCAGTTTGTAATAGAGAGAATCACTAATAAGATTAACCTTGTAAGGATTCAATGTATTATAAGTTGAATTCAGTTTGATATATTCTATTTATCTTAAGTGTCAGTTTGGGAAGGGTATCCAAATTGAGTTTGAGTGGTAGTTAGAAAGGAGGAACTTTCTGTAATAGAGTCTACCCACTGTAAAGGCTTCTGCGCTTATTGAAGGAACTAACCACTAGTTGATTAAAACTCGCAGATGGTATCTGGGGATTGGAGGTAGGCTAGGGGTCGAACCAGGATAAAATCTCAGGTGTAATTGTTCTAACTATAAGCGATTAGCTTCATCAGCTTCTTGCTCATTCATCTGTCTCATATCGTTTATTTGCTTGTTATCCAACTCGCATTGAGTAATCCTTACTCAGTTAAAGGTTAAAGATAAACTATGCCAGCTAAGCTGAGCAGATTGTACATTTTTATATCGCACTTAGCACGCATACTCATCACGTATATAAAAACCATACTGAGTTAACTTTAATTGAAAAAGGTCTAAAGAGTAACACAGTTAACGCATTCACCCCCCTCTGCTGTTGTTATCTGTCGATGTACGGACTAACAGTCAGTAAAGACTTCAGTGGTGTAGGGCATTCTCCCAATAGATTCACCATATTTTGATAACCATACTCTGTCATTCCAGGAATCTATGCAGCAGACATGAGTATCTCCATCATAATCCCAAAAATATCGACAGGTATGCCACCCCAAATCGCTTCTAACACAAACAATTCTTCGGAAATGACAAGGTTGAATGATGACTTGCCAAACAACTCTCCATTTAAATAAAAGTGTAGTGCAAGCAAACATGGATCACGAATCCATTGGATATAAGCAGATTCATGTTTGTACTCGGTTTGGCTAGTTAGGCGATTCCATGTTGATAAGGATCCCATCCAGGAAGCATCTTATAATAGCAATCCTTCAAAAAACCCATATACCTTTTAAGCACCTTCCTTGTTAACTTATACTCCCTTCCATGGTATCGATAAACTAAGCAGTTCTTCCTTTCTTTCTTCCAAACCAATATGACCAACATTTCCATGGAGTTGTCTACACTGTTCCCTAGTGTCATAATTGAATAGATGATGAAGTTGAGAATCCTTAGGTAGTACATAACTCGGTCATATACACCGAGGTTAATGAAGCTGTTCCTATGAATAGTATAGGAACTCTTGAACTCAGCCGCCCTTATAACTTCATAATGATCCCCTTCTTCTCTAGAGTGGATTGAGAATGGGACTTCATACCATTCCTGGAGATTTGTAGGTGGAACTAGGTTAGATTTGTTTGTGATAACCATTGTGAATGTAAGAAAGGATTGAAAGAAATGAAGTAATATCGGATTTGGGAAAGATTTGTTCTTTGAAAGGCAGAAAATCAGATTGCAGAGGTAAGGATTTATGTTCACCACCACGTTAATTTTATAGGGGTTAGTGGAATTACTATCGAATAACTACAAAACTACTACAGTTATCGCACTAGTCACGATTGTGACTTATAGAAGTTGAGAAACATAAAGTTTTATGATGGAATTCACAAGTGCGAATGGGGGTTGCGAACGCGAATAGGAAACATAGAAGAATTTATTATGATTATTGATAATTCAGAAGTAATAATATGATGTATCACTTCCAAGATGATTAGGATTTGACAACATATACGGTTTAAGAAATAATAAATAAAGATAATATAAAAACATTCCGTATCTCCAGCAATTAGATCTCTAGAACGCACTTACCTTCCCCGGCAATGGCTCTAAAAACTTGATCGCAAGGTTTTGACTCTACTAATTCTGAGGGCTTATATTCTATAAAGATGCCAAAAAACTTGTTCCCCACTCTTCTACCGATAATTTAAAAGTTCAAAATACGAATAGCTGTTGTCAGTACCGCTTATAAAAATAGAAAAATGGTGACCACTACAAGTATACAGTTTCGATGTAGTTTTAAAAGATATCAACCCCACAGGGAAGGAATTCGGTTCTTAAGACCAACTAGAGTCAGGGAACTAAAGAAAATAAGATAATTTATAAGGGTTGGATTGGATTAGTAGATAGTTGAATGTATAGATGTATGAACTGACTAGAAAAGATGCAAATTATATAGATATTCCCTAAGAGCAAGTATAGTAGTGAAAAATATGCAAAATCTTCAAGAATATTTCAACTACTAGATAGCTTTGACAAATACAGTTCTAGATGCCCAAATATTCAATATTTCACCACAAAGCAACACATGAAATGACTTTTCTAAATATAGGGTAAATGAATTATGATGCTTATAAAAACTTGGACAACATTAATACTATGCTTAGTACGGGTCACTCTCACATAGCCATATTTAGCAAGTTACCACTCCAAAAATGTTGGCTCACTAAACAGCGTTATAATCACAGATCCAGTGATTATACACAATTTTATTAACCCTGAAATCATTCTTAAAGTTAACTCAAAAGCATATAAATTAATTAATATAAGAGATGCAAGATGAAATACTCATTATGACACATAGAAATATCATAAACTTCGAAATAGAAAGTATACGCAGGAAACAAAGTAAAGTTGTAAGGTATGTGAGTGAAAGCTAAAGTTGATCAATTCATATCCACTCTTTAATTGGAGTCGTCAATTCCCGCAATTCCTACATCTACTTTGAATTCGGTCTTAACTTGTATAGATTCTCCATTAGGATGCTATTCTTTGTGAATATCGAACAAATGAATGTTGAAGAACTAAAACTTTTATTGATAAGTGCTTTACAATTACACTCATATAATAATCGATCGTATTTGTAGATAAATCTAGTGATCGAAATAAGTATTGAATCACTTATACATTTTTCTCGCTATAACTTTGAATGTAGCGAAATCTAGACAATTTTCACTCTCTATCTATGCACACACTATACATTATTTTTCCACACAACACCACCCACGAAATTGGTTTGATTTAAACTCCATTTATAGAGTATGAAGGGTTGCGTCTATCCATACGAAGAGTCATATCCATTGGTGAAGAGTTGCATCACTTCATTATGATTGGATGCAAAGTCTTATCCTTATCCATAATTGATAGACACATTTTTCATGATTGGTTGACTTCCAAAAGGTGTCTTTTTAGTTGGTAGTTGATGGCGGTTGATGGAGGTTGATCATTGTTATCCAACAATTTGTAGTTGAGAAGAGTTGAACAATAACCGTCACAAGTCGCGATCATGAATTACATGTCGTGATTGTGACTAATGTTTGACAACTTTCTATTTTGAAGAATAACAAGCGCGATCGTGAATAGTTATCACGACCATGAATTGTGTTTTTCTTCAAAATTCTTCTTGCAACTTTACTAATCTTCTACAGCTTTGATCCTAAGCCAATTCCTTATGTTCCACGTATCTTTTTGAACCTTCTTCACTCTTTTTCAATAGAATTCCACTTTTGATCATTTCACTTCCAAGATTTACCTAATTTCTGCACTTGCATAAAAAATAACTACGTACCACATGAAATTTTTTATATGAAGTATAAAATGACTCAAAACCATATCGTTTAATGATTGAAAATATCATGATAATAAGTGTAATTATACACTTATCATATCTACCCACTTACAGAAGTAGTCAACCCACCACAAAGATATACTGTTGCCCATTAGTTGAAGAGGGTTAGATCTTGCCAATAATATCAATCCCCCACACGGTGAATGACTAAGGAGTTGAAAGACTGTGAAGATCTGACGGAGGTAAACGATTAATGTCCCTATATATTTGGCATTCATGACACTTTGTTTTAAGGAGGCAATCGACTATCATGGTGGTCCAAAAATAACCTCGCTGATGAATTTTCTTCGCTAGGGCCAAGCCATTCCTGTGAGGTCCTTAGTTGCTAGTGGGCTTGAAGAGATCATCCCTGAAAATTTTGAACAGAGCTTCCAACCACTAAAGAGATAGCCACTTTGAATTCGTTACCACTTTGAATTCGTTGCCACTAGAGGGAATTCCCCATCTTGGTTTAATCAGACTATATCACGATATCAATGATTCTCATATGTGTTCATGGTGATAGAGATGGCATGATAATAGAATAGATCCTTAGATGATTGAAGGACCACATGCCTAATGGGTTGGGATTCAGGGCCTCCCCACATAAAAGGCTAGAGTAGCGAAGGAATCCGCTATTTGGTTCTCATCCCAGGGGACGACTACCAAACTATATCAAGATGACGAAGAGACTCCTTGATTTCTCAATCACTGAAAACTAACTAATTAACTAGGGTGGAATCACCAATGATAGTGACATTCATTACCCCGACATTTCTCAAAGCTTGCATACTGAAGAGGCATGCCTCATATTCAGCTCCATTATTAGTGATGGAAAATTGAAGATGCTTAGAGAGTGGGATGACCTCATTCTACGATGTCACTAGGTTGACCATGAGACTTGCCCCTCAAAGATTTATAGCTCCATAAAAGAAAATCATTCACTCTTCATTCACTAACTCTACAACCACTAGCTACTCATCAGGTTAATCCAATTTCTTCACATAGTCAAAATCAAGGGCTTGATTGGCAAGGAATTCAGTGACTACCCATCCTTCAATCACCTTCTTTGTAACATATTCAATATCAAATTCAAATAGGAGAAGCTACTAGTGAGAGATATTGATGGCTAATGTTGGAGATTGGCACGGATACTTCATCGGATCAATCTTAGCTACAGCTTGAATCATATAGGATGAGAAATAATACCTAACCTTCTTTGTGAGCTAAACCATAGTGGAAGGAAACTCTAATTAAATAAATCTAGGGCCTATCCAAAAGCAAAGAGTTCGTTACCGAGATATCAAGCACGATTAACACAACCTAGGCCTTCACCTCCCCCATGATAACTTTGGTCTTAAAACTCCAACCACTCCCCTCTTTGTGTCGTCATAAGTGCGAGTTATGGTGGTGGATCTAGCTAGCATGGACTCATTAAGTCCTAAATGGGGGAGGACCTTAAGAGGGAAGAGGTTTAGAGCGGATCTATTCCACCATTACATGGAGTATTACCTACTCGGAAATCTAGACCTTGATGAAAAGGGCCTTATTGTGTTTTTGAAATTTAGGGGGAAGATCTGACCATTCAAAACTAATTACCCCAAGCTTTTGTTTCACCTAAAACCCTTAACCGATAGTGGAACACATCTCAACGACTGAAGTGGTCGGATTCGCATCCATCTCTGGTAGTTTTTAGACTAAGCCTCTTCTATGGGCATTAGAAAAGGTAAGCAGTTGCCATATGCTGAACTTAGCCTGGGTGTTCTTAAATTGGTAACTAGGGGGTCAACCTTTAAGGAAGCTTCATAGAACTATATAGGGAGGGGAGGATCATCGGAAGTGAGCTTCATATCTCTTCTCAGCTACCTAGCATTTACTTGCTCTGATTTTCATCGGGTTGGTATAGTCGACCACTCCTAGTAACACGCATGACTCCCTCCTCTAGTACCCTTATCTCTGTAGCAGACTGAAAAGGAGAACTAGGAATAGTATGCAACATGGAGACATCCTTTAGCTTGTAGCTATCTAGATCGATAGGGTTTAGGCTCAACGCACCCACTTCTTCAATTACCATGACTATTTTCTTTCCAGATTTCAACACGTAGTTATCAATGTTGATTGAAGCAATCTAATCGCTCCCAATCACATGAACGAGTTCCATTCCCCATCTAGGATCTCATCAACATATTCATCTTCAAATATCGACCTCCAGACCACAAAATTTACTCTTGGGCTAGATTTATTTTAGAAGCATATTGAATACTAAGCACGAGGGGAGGCTAGTCCCAACTACACTAATCCATTGAGGTCTCTCTTTGACTATGCACTCTATCTTTTCAACCTTCTCAAAGATATCAGTATATCTATTAAAGTAATCAAGCTCTATGTATTGGTGATACTCAGGAAGTAGACCCTCAATCAGAAAACCAAACTTGATTTTGAAACCCATGCTTAGGTGGAGTAGCACTTTAAGATCCATCCATCTTTGGCAGTAGGTGTTAAATGACTCACCATAACTTTGTCTACAAGCACGGAGCTCATGAACATCACTCCTAGGCCTCTCATTGTAGATGAATTGAATACAAAATTCAAGGGACAATGCCTCCTAGTTCTTACTCATGTTTCTAGACAAGCTCATATACCACTCAAAAACCATTCCATCTAAGGAGAGTGGGGAAAATATGGCTAAAGCCAAGTCGAAGAAGCCTTGCACTTTCACGATGGCCTCAAAGTGAATGATATGGAAGGTTGGAGATCCCTCCCCTTTATAGATTGGAATCCCAATTGTATTGAATCTTAGCTTGGAAGACCTAGGAAGAGATAGATCATTCTCAGAACTTGCTTCATCTTCTAAAGCTCCCATCACAGAATGCGGGGTTAAACCAGTCCCCACAACCATCACCTGCTGCACCTCCTCTTCTCTTACCTTTTTCAACCAGCAGAACACATACTCTGGGGTCACTACCCAAATTAACAATCCCTACCTTATTGTCTAATTGGGGTAGGGGTTAGACATGGTAATCAGTTTCAATGTTGGGGCATGGATTTTCTTCTCCTCTACCAACTTCTAAATATTCTAATAAAGAAAATCACAATTATTGGTGTGGTTCCCATGAGCCACATGATACTTGTAAAAAGTACTCAATTCTTTTTCCTTTAGAGGTGAAAATGGCTTAAGATTAAAAGAAAATTGAGCTATGGAAGGTTGGAAAAAAATTACGTCATATTAAAAACATAGGGATAGATACCATGACAAATGTCCATGATAGGTCAAACCATAGAGACTTCGACAGGCTGGAGGACTTGGATTTTAGTCTAAGGGCTAAAATGCTATGACTTCACAGGGGTGGGAGTTGAAGCTAATACATCATTTGACTTTCTATTCCAAGCCTTTTGTTGACTAGTTCAAGCTGTATGCTTTAGCCCATGAATTCTTACTAGTTTTTCAACTTTCACATGGAATTCATCTTAACTAAAGAATTCATCAGCGCCCAATTGCATTTTGTGAAATCACAACGTGCCATCAGGTAGCTTCATTATTATCTAGGAATGAGCCTATACTTAACTAAGACCTACATGGCCATCCACCTCCCAAAGTAGGCCTTGAAAGTTTCTTTGGGCGTTTGCTTCATAGCCTCGAGATTTTGAATTATCTTCTTTATTTGGCTATTGAAGCCATATAACTCGATAAACACCTCAAATAGGTGCAACCAGTCATTCTCTATTTAATCGAGGAGGTTATTGACCTATTCATCAACTGGAACACCCAATGTTGTAATGAAAATCTGAGCAAGAATTTTGTCTTTAAACTTTCTAACTATCATTACAAGTAGTTTTGATATGTGAGAGAGGATAACCCACTCCCTTATAGCGTACCAGTTCTATCATTATGAAATTGTTCAAGATTAAATCATTGTATTTGGGAGAGCTAGCCAGTTGAGGATAAGCCTGAAGAGGACTGGTTTGAGAATCTAAGAATTGGTACCATAAACTCACCAACTCAAGGGAGAGTCTGTGAGGAACCACTCCCTCAACCCCTTGGGTATACACATTCGAATTAGGAATCTCTATTATAGCTGGATGAAAAGTAGGGGGTTGAACATGAGTCATGGCACTTGGCGAGACTAAGAATTGCAACACATTCTATGGCTGTTGGAAATTCTGAAACTAATTCCCAAAGATAGTTGGCTTAGTGTAGGAAATTTGAAAGTGAGGAACCCCTTGAATGGGCAAAGATAAGGGCTAAGTTATGATCCCTTGCAAAGATGGCATATTGATTGTGGAAAGGAGCGCCTAAGACCCTGAGCCATAATAAGCCTTTGAAGAATTCATGAAAGGAATGACATTCACAAGTCGAATGGTAGTTCTAAAAACCCCTTGCATAAAAGAATAGAGCATGACTTGCCAAGGCACACTGTATTGGAAGACATTAGAAGAATTATTGATTGGATGGCTCTAATAGCCTAAACCCTAACCCTGAAGAAGATTACCAAATTTCCCTAACCCGACTAAGATGATACTTATTTCCTTAGTTCAAGAGTGACCCTAATTGGCTAGTAGAGAAAGAGCATGCCCTTGATTAGCATTGGGAAAGACTTTATTAGCAAAATGGAGCTCAGATTTGGAAATCCTATTGAAATTCCTCTCATAGACTAATAATGCACTCATAGATACCTAGATGGTGATATGGAATTGCAAACCAGTATGCATTCTAGTAAATGCTGCATCTGAGTCTATCCCATTTTCGAACTAAGGACCTTCCCCTTGATTGGAATCGATCAATTTCTGCTGTTGTTCACCCTCAATAGGATTAACCATGAAATCTTACTATGAGAATCTAACTAACTAATTGAAGCTTGCAACTGACCCCTCACTTGTAACGGAGCATGAAATACCCTCTTGAATGGCTAAGATGGTACTTGGTGACAATCAAACGAGATGCTCCTTCAGATGCACTAATAAATGTATAATTACACTTATTATCACATTAATTTTATACAATAAACACTGTAGTTTTAGTCATTTTTATACTTCATATAAAAGATTTCACGTGGTATGTAGTTATTTTTTATGCAAATGCAGATACTAGGTAAATCTTGGGAGTAAAATGAGCTAAAGTG